>QAOC01038962.1:0-10556 GCA_003255005.1 Begonia fuchsioides | reverse complement strand
TAAATCCATTTGTAACCTTCGAGCTAATTCAAGAAAAAGCAAAAAATTTTAAAATAGTGTTTGTCTCCTTTCCTTGGATAATACTTAGTAAGTAAATCAAATGACAAACTTTTATCGATCTTGATTATGTTATGTTGTGCACCTTTATTGATATGACTAAGGCTCTCGAAATAAACATAATCTTGGGTAGTTCTTCTCTTAATAGGATAAATTGCCACAACCTTCCTACTTATGGGGTCTACTAAGAATGGTTGACCTTTGAATTAAAACTATTTGTGCATTGCTTGATTTCGTTAGTATAATGATGCACTCATTGAGGTGAAAGTTTTCAAAAAATTTATTCATCAAAATTTATTATTAAATACATTTAAATTACTTATTTTTGTTCGTTCCAAATAATGTGATATTGTGCAGTTCTATAGTTATATGAGTGTGTTTAAACAATGGGTACTCTTTAAATTCAGAATTGCATCAATCTTTTTCAAGTATGGCTTCCAAGTGTCCTAATTCATAACGTCAACGCTGAATTAATCTTGATATCAATTGAAGAATTCTCTACGCATAGTTTGATTTGGGGGGCAACTAATTATTTTATTCTGACTTTTGTCCTAAATTGCATATTAAATAAGAATGAGACATAATGCATTTTCCTCAATTTTAACTAAGTTATTACAGTTAAAGAATCTTAGCCTCCTCTGCAGTCAGTTTCTGCAACAAACTAAAACATATTAGAGCTATTTTACATGTCATTTAGTTTTCTCTTAAAAATTAATAGAAGTGTCGTGAAACACTTTGAAGATAAAATAAAATTCCTATCATATTCTCCTCATTTTTCAAATTCTGTTGAGTACGCTTCAGCATTTTCTAGCATCAAATATATAAATATTCATCGAGTATGTCCATCTAACTCTCATTTCCCGTAAAATTAATTTTTCAAGGCTCTCAATAAAACTCTTGAATTGTTGTGATCGTCCTTGTAAAGATTTAACTTATTTTAATTCTTTGTGAATTTTTTAATCGCAACTTGATATTTTTTATGGCCGTCCACACCTGTCAAGTAAAAAATGTGTGCATAACAATGTATGTGAATGCATTCTTCATCCAAAATCAAATATTTTTAATGTCGGAAACATCTTCTCAAATGTGTGATGGCAACATCAATCGAAGAGCCATTATCACCGGCAAATATGTGTCTTCTTGATTTATTGAAAATTAATGATCTTCTTACGTAACTTTCGAATGTCGTCTACAAAAAGGCACGTCAATATCACGTAGTTGATGTTTTGGTTGAAGGTGCATGTATCACCAATTAAGCACACTCTTTGGTAATATTTTCTAATGCAGTCCATCAATTGTTTTTATGATTTTTATCACTCGATTTTTTCATCTTTTAGCTCTAATACTATTTTGCAAGTGATCCCTTATTTTATTTATTTTTTTCATCTATAATCGTTTGGTTATTCAATGAGATAAAATTTTAATTTATTTTTTATGATTTTCTAATACTTAAGAATTGATAAGATTAAGAACTAATATATATATATTTTTGTATATTTCGTATGATGTGTACTCTTGCAAGTACTTACAAATTGATACGGCATAAAAGAGTTTTTTGAAGAATTGTTGTTTGTCATTTAATAGTTTTTTTTTATAATTGGGCTTATTAAAATTTATGATTATGAATCTATGTAATTTAATGTCGATACATTTAATGATAATGATGTGATGAAATTATGAAAAATAATTTCAATCTTCTAAACATGCATCACCATCATCAACTGAAAAGAAAATAAGTAAAACATTAAATTTATGAAGTCATTTTGAAATGAAAAATATCATTATTAGTGACAAAGTAAAAAGTACAGCTCAATGTAAATATAATATGTAGTAAAAGTTATGCAAATGAATTTGATAGTTCTCTAAGTACTATTGGAAGACAATACAAAAATTGTCTCCTAAATGAGCAAATAAAAGACTTTACACAAAGTCTCCTGAATGCAAGTGCTACTAAAAATGTTATATACTCTCATATTTGGAGGAGACAAATATGATATGCATAACTCTCTTTTTCAAATGAGATGTGCTTGTTGTATAAAGATGTATTTTTGTTTATTTTACAGCATATTGAATAGGTTAGATCTGCAATCTCTCATATTATTTCATTTAATAAACAAAAAAAGGAATATATAGCACTTTTTTGGGTTGATAAAAAGCTAATGTAGATAATAGGCCGAATTCGACTAACGTGATGTTAGAAAATGTTAAGATATACTGGAAAATTATTTGTGCTTTTATGACTTAAAAAAAAATTATTATTTTACATCGTAATAGTTGTTGTCAGACTAATTTATTTTTNTTTTTTTTTAAATTCTTTAACGTGTATTTATGATATTTTGCACCTGATTGACATTTATATATGTGCTAACCTAGTTGAGATGTATGTCATATTTATAATGCAATTGCCAATATTTCAATGAAACCTGCACATTTGTTTTTATTCGTCTTGTCAAATAAATTTTGAATTATATGAAATTATATATTAATATAAAAAGTTTAATTGTATGACTAAATATATTTTTAACATTTTAACAATGAATTTATTTTTATTGAATAATATTGAGAACAATATGTAAAATATTTATAAAAAGAAATATAGCTACTATGTATATATTGGCTCATTAAGCTTGAATCATTAGGACTTGTTAGGCTCAATTCATTTAGCTTGGCAAGCTTGAAGAATAGGGTTTTCCTAGGCTCGGCTCGTTTGACACCTCATGTGCGCACAACATAGTTAACTGTGCAGATCGCATTATTCATTGAGTGAACATATTGTGCATATATTTGCCATCACTGACAATGACCCTGAAATCAGGAGAGTCATAATGCTAAACATTAACCAATAAGGCATTAACCCTTGTGCAACTCCATCCACAATTGGAGCCGGTTGCTCAAGACAAGACAAACATCAACTTATAGTTTTTTGTTCTAGCTTCATTAACACTAGTGTTGCCTTACCATAAACGCTGCCTTAGCATTCACTAGTGTTGCCTTAGCATTTACCTTCCCCTTAATTTGCCATTAACCCTATCATGACCATTCACCAAGCCATTGATTACTCACATTATTTAAACACCACCCTCAAATGCTTTTACTGAGTTACCCAATTCTAAAAAAAAACAAGAGAACTAAGTGACTTAAGATTTGGGACATTTATTTGTTTCTTTTGGCTTTCGGGTGCCTGAGAGTTCTTTTGGTGACGACTTATCAGCTCAAGTCAGATTGGTCCAAATTGGACCAGATCCGCCCAACCCTTGGCTCTACATTGTTGTATAAATGGTCAAGCTGTGTTCATCCATTTGGTTTCGCGTGTGTTTTAGAACGACTTTCCTACTTTTAAATCTCACTCTTTCTGGGAAGTTGCATGCCTTTTTGATTTTGGAAACTTAGCGCAAATCAATTTTGTTTTTTTTTCAATAAAAGCCTCTATTAAGCTCCTTCAACGAACTTGATAAAAATCCACTAATACTTTTACATAATTACGGTCGGAGCTCTACTTTCTTATTTACTATAGAAACGTATATTGTACCGACCATCTAGAAATATACGTTATGTACGTTTTTTATCCATGTTCTGCGGTGGATATAACACTTGGAATCGTCATTGAGATTTGTCATTTCACCTTAAATGACTTTCCTCTTTCACACCATAATCATATGAATGTTTGGAGTGGCCTATCGATGATTAAGATCGCCTTACTATCATCATATCTTCATATTCTGGATAATTNGACCATCGAGAAATATACGTTATGTACGTTTTTTATCCATGTTCTGCGGTGGATATAACACTTGGAATCGTCATTGAGATTTGTCATTTCACCTTAAATGACTTTCCTCTTTCACACCATAATCATATGAATGTTTGGAGTGGCCTATCCATGATTAAGATCGCCTTACTATCATCATATCTTCGTATTCTGGATAATTACTCATTTGTAGGTCTTCTGTCGCTGGATAATTAAATGTATGGAGGTGTAAACAGTTTATCCCCAGAATCATTCACTGTTTTAATCGCGATTTTCTTTCTGAGTAGTTAGAGAGAGAGAGAGATCAGAGTAGGCTGATTTTTCTCTCGTGTGAGTCAAGAGAGAGAAAGTTACAAACAACAATGGATGATAATATCCATAGGTTGTGGATGCTGCGCTTACATGGTAGCAGGCTATTGGCGAGTGGCGGAATTGTCAATTTGTCATCTTCTTGAAAGGCCAACAATAATTGTAGAAAAAACGCCATGATCGAAGATAATCCTCTTTAATCACATTCTGTGGACGCCAGTCTCCGGAGTTTTATCTTATACATTATTGAAGCGCAGCCTTTCGAAAACCCTGTAAAGAAACCAGTCAATAGATTGAAGAAACCCCTTCCATGGCTGCATGCAACATGGCCTCCGCCGCTTCTGGGGTGATGCTGGCTTCATCCTTGCCGACAACCACCGCCTCCTCGTCCAGAGTCAACAGCGTGGCCTTCTTCCCCAACTCAGGAACCCCGTCGAGGAGGCTTGTGGTGCGCGCGTCGGAGGACGCTCCAGCCGCCCCGGCTGCTACCGAGACACCGGCGCCCACTGAGACCCCCGCTGCCGAAGCTAAGCCGAAACCACCTCCGATCGGACCGAAGAGAGGCGCCAAGGTATGATTCGTTTTGTTCACTAATTTCAATTCGAAGAAATCAAGTATCGAGCATGTTTGGAATTATGATATGAACACCAGGTGAGAATTCTTCGAAAAGAATCGTATTGGTTCAAGGATGTTGGATCTGTTATTGCCGTCGATCAGGTCAGTTCCTCCTCTTCCTCTTTCTTTACCGTTCATTATGTATAAAACTAATGTATCTTGATTTATACATTTTTCAATTCCCTGACCTGTCCTTATTTTTATATAAAATACAAAAAACATTAAGAGTGTAAGTTCATGTTATAATACGTATAGTCTTGTAGGAAGTTGAATTTTCTAAATATATATTGATTTTGGATATGCAATGAATAAGTGCATACCGTATGTGCATGTTATAATATGGATAATCTTAGAACAACTTTAAAATTTCTGAGTGTGTTGAGCGAAAGATCATTTCCTTGCATTGGTCTGTAATTAACGCTAGGTGAATATTGCAGGATCCGAATACTCGATATCCGGTTGTTGTTCGGTTTCAGAAAGTGAACTACGCGAATGTATCGACAAACAACTATGCTCTAAATGAGATTAAAGAAGTTTGAGTGAGGAGTTGAGACTGGTGTTTCTAATTGTAATATATATCAAATACTTCTCTTAAAGTTATCTTCTCTTTTTTTGAAACCTCTCATTGTTCACAATTCCTAGCTCTGATCTCGATCGTTATCTCCAAATATAACTGCAGAATCCTTCTTCATTTTCAAGCAAAAATGAAGGGACTAACCTCGGATGCATAGCGTTGTGTTTAAAGGAAGAACTGCACTCAAAACCTCCAAATTTATCTTACAAGTATCAAACTAAAGACAAATCTAATGTTGCCAATGTATGTGTATGTATGTTTTTCAATGATTTTGCCATTTTGCACTTGCCAAAAAGTTTGGTTCCCACCCTTATCGGAATCTACTCGGTTTTGGATAGACTGCAACTGTGAGTAACACTTCAGATTATGAATTAAGAGAGCAAAATGGTGAAAAGTAACGTTAAATCTCTTAAGGTCTTTGGTGTTGTTCATATTTTAAGGTTAAATAACGTAAAATGCATAAATATCTCATAGTTCAAGGGTTAACAAAATATGTTGCAAAAAATAATTTACTCCTTCATATCGACTTGCTAAACACCATATACGAAACACCATGAACATATGTAATAGCCAACAAAATCATTCCATCTATGCGACAATATGTTGCGTTACACCGAACAAATTTGTTTCAACTTGTCTCTTGAGATTCAGATGCAGTGACCAATGTTATATACACTTAATATCAACATTGGAGATAGACCTCAATTTTCCTCTTGAAGATTTATTCTCTCTCTTTTGAGGTCTCCCACGAGCAGTCAAACCTTCACCATCAGCACTATCCTTTCCCTCTGCCTTTTTTTAATTTCCTTTGAATTTAGGGCAGCCTTCACTTCATTCATGGTTAAGCTTTCTTTTCCATATAGCATTGTGTCCACAAAATGCTCACATGCTTTTGGCAAGGAACTAAGGATAATTATTGCTTGATCTTCCTCAGCAATCTTGACTCCAATACTGTGAAGATCCAAAATAATTTTATTGAAGTCATCCAAGTGTTTCCTTATTTCCTTAGAATCCTCCATATTCAAAGTATACTTCTCTTCTGTTGCCTCCTCATCACCTAGACTTAACAGAATTGCACTATGAGTCTTTGATTCAAGTTCTTCAGCCTTGATTTGTCTCTGCATTTCAAAGCCTCCATAGCTTCTTTGCCTAGTGCTTGAGCGAATCCTTGATGAACCAATAATGCTTTCATTTTTATTTTCCATAAACTGAAATCATTGTCTCCACTTCAAACTTTGCCATTTTAATATAAAGATTGCAAAATCAGAGCATACCAACCAGAGAAAATCAGCTCGATCCAGAGACAGAAAGTATACCAAAATTGCATCCCTTGTTGTTACTAACAGATCCAAGATTAATTTGACAACCCAGAAACTATCGAAGCACCAAGTATATAGAGCAGCGAAAATATCAACCGAAGAAAAAAAAACCTAGAATCAAGACTAAATCAAGATTCAGAATGTCCAAACTTCAACAAGCAGAATCTTGAAGTTTATACATAAAACTCAGCAACCAAGAATAGTCTCATTATACCCAGACATTAACCGATAACCAAATACCGATAGTGACAGAGAGTTTCCACGTTCACCGCACCAATTGTAGAGAAAAATAGCGTGAAAAAGAAAAATGAAGACAATCGAGATAAGGATTTTACGTGGCTCGGAGGGAGCCTACATCCACAGACGAGACCTCTCAATATCTTTTATTGGGTAAAAACAGTCTTTCCAATCCTTGAAAAAAAGCCTTCTAAAACCAGTGAAGAAATCAGAGAATGCGAAGAAAGAGAATAGAGTTCTTCCGAAACTCGACAAGCTTCCGTCTTTCTTCCTCACGATCACCTTGTATTCTTCTCACTTTTTCAGAAACGCAAATCTCCAACATCAAAAAAATCAATCTCCAGCAAGCCCTAAGTTAAACTTATAAAAGATAAGGGTTATAGTTTACTTGCAAAAATTACACAATTATGCGTCACTATGTTGATTTGATTCTATTGTTTTTACACAATTATGCTCAATCAACGAATGATAAGTGGAGTGTAAGTAGAGACCCAGAGTTTGTTCTTAGTCGTGCTCCTAACATTAGAGGCACTTTTCTACATCATTCGTAGCCATGAATATCTCTTCAAGTCTGCATTGACTCTGTATTTCGTTTAGTATTCCTTGAACTGTAATTAGTTATATATGTTACTTTTGATTCCTCTTTTTTCTTCTTCAGAAAAGAAATGACACTGTCCGTCCCGACCCACAAGGGACCGAGACAAAATGAGAAACCATTCGGAAGGAAATGATCTCGAGTTGGGCTACTGCAGTTCAACTTTGGATACCATTGGCACGAGAGAGGCGCAGCCAAGAGTCATCTTTCCCTACGGTGACCTCGGCCAGCATTCTTCAGACCACTTACCATAAATACTCGTCGTGAGGCCAAGTGTTTCCATGATTTAATTTCTAATATACACTTTGAAAAATACAATGCAATGGCCACAGATATATGAAAGCCCTACTCTGACATTCTAGCGCATGTCACTAGGTTTGATGGTAACTCCGGGTCGGAGTTTCCACATCTATGTGAAACTCGGGATCTCAACTGCAGGTCAGCATTTTTGTTGGAAGCACCTTAGTAGGCGCATAAAATCATAAAATTTATGATGACTTACCTCACCTCCTGCGAAGACAAGGAATGTTAAACAAGCAAAGAATGAAGGAGAGTACGATGTCTCAAGGCAAAAAGATAGACGAGTGGGTAACTTTATTCATCCCGTAATTAGAGTATCTAATCGACTCCTACTAGAAAACTAGAAAAGAAAACCTAAACTTCTACGAAAACTAAGGAAACAGAAAAAAAAAAAACGCATTCTAGCAGACAGCCTCCACGGCCAACCTCTTGACCATGTCTCCGCAGCTCGTCGAGCCGAAGGTGTCCTCGGAAACAGCCAACGAGCAAGATTCCTTGCCAACGCACATCTGTCAATAAAAAATACAGCAACAATTCAAAACCCCAGAAAGAAATATAACCCTAGCTCTTCGCCCAATAAACAAAGAGCAGAAACTTACTGTTTGTACGACAGATAAGACATCATTTGTCGCTTCGCAGCTGCCCTTCCCGAAGGACCCACAAACTCCTTGAGGATCGCCGAAGCTAGCGAAGTTAATGGCCGAAATGGGGCGGCCCTCGCACGAGAGCTCTAGGGTGTTACCCTCCAACGCATTTCCGCAAGCCTTTCCGACGGTCACCGTCTGGAAGTTGACGAGAGAAGGGTTTCCTCCGAACTCCTCGAACAACACCAACGTGTTCACGTCTTCGCTCATGAAAGAGCGTGGCACGTGGTAGTATCTCTGCGTCGGCTTGCCGCAGTTGCTAACGCATTTGTTGTTGTCGTAGGCGCCGCGATAGTCGCAAACATCTTCGCTACACCCATCTGCCTGAGCAATGTAGCTCGGCCAGTATCGACCAATGTTGTGCCCATTGACCCAAGCATAACCCTTGCCCAATCCCATTAGGTCTACCACGACGGGGTCTGTTCCTAGAGGAGCTTTGAAAGTGGTCTGATGGCAGAAAGCATGAACGAATCAAACGCATTTTTTATGGTAAACCTTATTTTTCACAAATCGACAGAAAATATAGACACTACCTTGTACCATGTCATCATTCTATCAACCGGAAGCTGGCTTCCCTCCCATCTGGAAACGGTAGTAGAATTCGAACCGAAGAATTCTCCATTCATTCCATCCAACCCCACTTTGTACGACCATTTGTGAGCTGACAAGTCCTTGATTACTTTCTCATCATCTTTTGATCCGATCAGCGAAACACATCCAATGATTCCAGATTGGACTGTATCATATTCGGGACCGTAATTCTGTCCATCATTGCAGGGTAACAAACATGTTGTTATTATGTGGATTTGTGTGATAGAAGTTCTTCGCATTAGGTGAGAGGAACTAAAGATCTTACCTGGTATCCAACGGTCACGCTGAGAAGTGAAATCAGATTGCTCCCTGGGTTCAACTTCACGTTCTTTTCAAATACGTAATTGAAGACTCCATACTCGGCCCACTGAGAACCTGTACATAAATCAGAGAAAGCACGAGTAAGAATGAGTTTGAAACCATAAAATAATTAAAAAATTTTATTAAATGGTGTTGATAATTACCAATATGTTGGCCGTTGATGAAGGCATGAAGAACATGGCCGCTTCCATTTACATGAAGCTTCATGTCGTCGCTCCAAACGGGATCGTCTTCGCTAATGTTTACACTGGCGAAAAGATAAAAAAAATTAGGGTTTATTTGGAGCTAAAGATTTTATAGAAGAAAGCCAGAAGATTTAATAATTACCTGGTCATGTACCAAAGATAATCACTCAAATCGCTAGCAGCTGCCTTTTGATCAATGAGAGCATTGGCCGACACCGGCCCAAGTCCTTGAACCACGGCGTCGTCAGTGTTTTCCGGCAGCCACACCCACTCAAGAGCCGAAGGTTGACTTTCTGCTTCGTTGGCTCTCTTCACCATCACCGAAGTCTGAACATTTACCTGATCACAAACTCAAAATTAGTCAAAATACTTATAAAAGAAGAATTTTTTAACCTAATTCAATTGAAAATTACGAACCTGTGCGGTGTTATAGGCTACGGTCTTGCAGTCGGGGAGGATAGAAACAGACCAAGCCGGAACAACGTAGTCAGTTCCTTGGTACGTGACTGTAGCATCCGACGATGAATTTGCATTTCCAAAAAAGCAACTGGACGTTTCATTTGTTGCATAAACCGTCGTCTGCAATCATATTTACTAATTATTATCACCCAAAAATTAAAACCAACATATAAAAAAAATACTAACGAATCTCATAGAAGATTATTTCATACCGAAACGTAGTTTCCCAAATCTGTAGTGGTGACAGTTCCTTCGGTGAGAGTCTTCTCCATTGATACAAGTACTTTGTGAAGTTGTGTCAAATGTCCGTATTTCGGCTGATTTAGGGTTCCTAAGATAAAATATTGACCGAATATTAGAATACGAAATAAAACAATTACTGCAGTAAACAAATCGACAGAGTTTATGATAGGGTTTACCGAATTCGTTGAGGGGAGCATCGTAATCGTATGAAGTGGTGATGTATGGACCGCCAGCCGTCCGACCAAAGTTCGTCCCGCCATGATACTGACACGTTGAAAACATTCAAACAAGAGGTATGACACGTGATTTACGGATTGAAACTGAAAAAATACGAAATAAACTCAAACCATGTAGTAATT
>QAOC01038961.1:0-143054 GCA_003255005.1 Begonia fuchsioides | reverse complement strand
AACCAATCTAATGACTTGTTTTTCATCTAAACACACCTCTTTAATCATGGTGTTAATGAGTTGTTTATCTTGTATAATAATAATAAATGGAATTTATTCTAGCTACTTAACTCTCTCTCTCTCTCTCTCTCTCTCTCTCTCTCTCCGTTACATCAATCAAAGAAAGCCAACTTGCATGAATCCATATGAACACGCACAAGTTGCAGAGGAAATGAGCGTTGTGGCCTGAGTTTATTTCCTGCATTTCTTGTTCTTTTCTGTCAGAAATCAGATTCGAAAAAGAATTTATACAGGCCATGAAATGAAAACTTTCCATTATTGAGTTCTTCTGTGTCACTTTTCTTCTTGATCAATAGAGGTGTGCCAAACCGAACCAACCTGGCCACTTGCGAGTCTCAAAATGCCCTGGTTTATGGGTGTTGGTTCGGTTACTTGTAAAAAAACCTGGGTGTTTTGAAATATTATTACCCAATCCTTCATTTATGCACGGTGTCATGTCGGATTATATTGTAAAAGTAGAGAGTATTACTGAAGCGGAGCATCATCAACCAAAGGCTGAAAATAAAATCCGACCGATGGCTCGAGTAGAATCAAGATATTGTTTGATTCGATAACACGACCTGAGCTTCTCTCCTAAAATCTTGGCCTTCTAAGCATCGAGCCATTTCTCTCTCACGATGTGCTCCGTCTCCAGTAGCTGCTGGATACAAAAACATATTTACTCGGTTGCCAGTCCGGGAATCATCAAATATCACATCCTTCTAAATTCTAAACCGAAATCTTAAACCAAAATCTTAAACCTCATTCAGTTTGTTTCAGTGATGATATTAGGAAATGAAATCCTAGAATGAGACCTTATAAATCTTGGGATTAAGCAGCTTATTCAGTAGCACAAGATCGGTAAGACATTAACAAAACGAACATACTCTGGTTACTTTAAACACATTTACGTAGCTATAAACGCAAAATTAGTAATCTAAAACTGACTCAATCACGACCACACTTATAGAGATTGTCAGTAAAGCAAAGAAAACGTACCTTCACAGACTCTACATATCGGCGAAAAAATTGTCTGAACTGCCCAAACCAGATGTTTTACTTGGGTTCTTCCTCTTGATGCCTGCATTCGTGAGAGATTGAAGTTAGAACATTTTTATCACTGCCACGTGTTTCATGCCTGAATTGGCCGGATGTGGAGCCTGATGTGCNTTCCGCCCCACTACACTTCCGCAACCTAACTCCCGAAATCGCCCGACTACATTTTCCGACCGCCGTACGCGTTGTCTCCTCCGGTCACGCGCACGTCCATCTCCCGACCACGGTGCGCCGCTCATCGATTGACGGCACATCAGAGCCAGAGTTTACCTGAGGTAGTCTCTGAAGGATCCATATCGACATCCATCTCATAATTCTTGCTATCCACCATAGCAGCCTCCTCATTATTCACATTTGTCTCGGGAGCTTGCAAGATATTATTCAAGTCCCATAACTAAACAAGAATATAGTGTTTAGCAACAATTCTCCCAAATAATAATAATGACTGGTGAAGAAGGTGAGTTTAAATCCACAATTGAAGATTGGAGGATAATGCATGTTGCTGGTATAAAAGGCCATTATCTTAAAGAAATGCATCATGAAACTAAGTGTACAAATACTGTAAGAGAGAGATGGGCACAGTTTCACACCTTCAACATGTTGTCATGTGCAATACTACCAAGATACCTTTTATCATGAGAGAAAGCTACAAGACCAAAATAAAATAATCAGTTGAAGTAACCTTCAACATGTTGCCGCGGGGACGATGGGTAAAAGTCGATAAGGCAAAATTTCATCACACATTATACATTTTTTGACAAATTACCTCGTCTAATCTTGCATAATAAAGAACTTAGTTTTAAGCATGAGGTAGAGCATTTTGTTCAGTTTTCAGAAAATAAAAAATACAAATGTTGTCTAATTTCTTTCAGCGTTTAGATAGATTATTAGATCCTCCTCGCAAGGAAAAAGAATAAGCATTACCAAGGCCTTCAACGGGATGGTCTGAGTGCTCTGCAATTGGTTGAATAATTCTGTTGGGCAATATGCCAACCAAACTATAGAAATAAACATTTTTGAATAAATTTAGCTTTTTGGGGAAGAAAGAGACGTGTACAGAATGATAACTTCCATAATACCCAAATTCTCACTTGATCAGTCCGTTCTCTGATCCAGCAATGACCCTATTTTCATCAAGCTAGAATATCCAAATAAATATAAGTATTAGTATCGTTAACTTCTTAAGAACTAAAACCATAAACAGTTAAATACACATTTACCTTGAGCAGACAATCAACAGACTTAGAACTGCTATAAATGAATCGATCACTGAAAAATAATAATAATAAAATAAAATACAGGAAATGTTCTACAGCCATAAGAATTTAGAATATCTACGATCTTTCATCCATAATTATACCTGTGGTTCTTGAAAAAGCCCCAAGAATACAATAATAGAGTCCCAGTTTGTGATGAACATATGACTTTCCGACCATTCTGACAAACAAAACCAAAAACATGCATATGAAAAATTCAATTTCCTGTCATTGACCAAACGTAAACAAAAAAATATGAAGACAGATTCATTGAATTCATTTGCTTATGTGGATAACCTAATTTGTTTCTTTCTATTAGAACTCTCTCACTTCGAAATAAAATTGAGAAATCAATAAAAAGAAATACACAATCTAAAAGAACAAATGGTGCAGATTATAATGAACTTTCAACCATGAAATGAATCAGTTTCGACACTTAATTTTCATCACATCATCATGGGCATGAAATTCCCTTCCAAACCAGCAACGCAGACGTCATACTTTTTATCATTAAGAACATACGATGGGTAACTCATGATAACATGTCACAACTAGTGATAGCACGCCCAAAATTACAAAAAAACTTCAATGCCTTTGAGTACATGCACTACTTAGTAATAAACCACCTACCTTCATGATGACAACAGACAATAACTCATCTTCAGAGAATTCAGATTGTATTTGGACCTGTCATTACCAAATAACTACTTCAAACTATGCCTTAAAAACTCGGAAAACATGTTCAGAAAAGAAACTAACCTTGTTTCTTCTAAGATTGAAAATTGCTAGAGTTCCATCTCCACTTAAGAATGCGCAAGTGAAATTTTATGAAATTCATATTGAGGAATGATAAAAAAAATATAAGGTAAACATGCTAAAGTAGAAACATGCAGATGATTTAAAAAAAAAAAAAGAAAAACTGGTTTGTGCAGCAAAATGTGGCTCGCAATAGCACAGAAGACCAACATCTTCCTGTTATTTACTTTTTTTTTAAATCATGTCAAAATTAAGATAGGAAAATGGTATGCCCAGGAAGAATTGCCCAACAATGAAGAAATAAAGGGTTTTGTATTCAAGAGGAAAGTCGAATTACACAATTGTTACGGCAGAGAAACTTCTGTTTCTCTACCTTCACCCTCGGCAATGCCGGCTCACTCTAACAAAATCATAATGATCCCTTCCCCCACCTTCTCCCTCTACTTAATAATACTCTCTCTCTATAACGATTTTTCTTCTCTTTCTTAAATGAATCTCACATGTCCCCTTATTTAATTAATACCCCAATGTCAAGGGCTCCCCTTATCTCGGTTATACACCTTGAAAGTATGAGGAGGTCTATCAGAAAAGTACCTGATAGACAATTAAAAATAAAA
Organism: Begonia fuchsioides; assembly: GCA_003255005.1. Lineage (NCBI taxonomy): Eukaryota > Viridiplantae > Streptophyta > Magnoliopsida > Cucurbitales > Begoniaceae > Begonia > Begonia fuchsioides. The sequence continues at coordinate 139,330 of QAOC01038961.1, read as the reverse complement.
AATTCTGAAACACAGGGCATTTTTTTTAAGAATTCAACATTCATCAAAAGTCACAGGTTGAAGCCACTAACTTATCTAAAAAAAAGAAACCAAACAGAATAAACATTCATAAGCATGCACTTCATTGAAAGCAAAAAACTAAATATTATCTGCAATCTTCACTAAAAAGCATCTCATAAAAGTTCAAAAATTTCTATGTTTCTCACATTGCCTTCATCCAAACTCCCAATAGAAATGAATTCTAATTACTCTTACTATAAAATGCTAATGATCTGAGTAATATTTCTGCCATATCCACAGTATAACGAGTCGGTTCTTAGGCCAAGATATGTCAATGGATACTAAATGAGCAGAAACAAGCTATTGGTACCTGGTTGACAAGAGTTTCATAGAGTCAGACGCAAAAGTCATGTCAGAGATGTACTCCTCTTGAACACGAAATGAACCAGAACAAGAACGCTGTCTCGTATCCCACACCTAAGTAGTAAAAATTACACGATCAAATCAAATAGACAGATGTAGTAGCGCCTCGTTGTTTTTATTTGAGTAAAGAATCAAAGTAGAGGGAGCAAGAAGAGACTTTGATATAGCCTTCGTCGTCTCCCGAAGCTATGGTGGATTCATTTAAGGTGATCAACTTGTTAATTGCATTCCTGCATATAAAAACCATTGGCAAATTTCTTTCCATTAACACCAAAAGTGTTTTTTCTTCTCATTTGTGAATTTCAAATACATATCTACCTATGAGCACTCTCCAAACGAGCGATTATAGCTCCTGTTTCCACGTCGGTCGCCAGAATTGAACAGTCTCGAGAACCGTCACAATAGCTGATACAGAAAAGTCAGGTTGGATCAAGTAGAAAAATAACCTCTCATGGATTACAAATAAGCCATCCTCACTGAACATACCACGCCCATCATCGATAAAACGAGCAGCTCTACAAGAATCACTGTGTGCATTAACTTCCAATAGCCTAACGCATTAGCAATATTGCAAGTTAATTTTGCTAAAGAAAAAAAAACAGCACAAAAAAACAAAAAATGAAAAACAAAGTCATCAAAGCTCCACCTTTGGGGCAAAGAATCTTCACTGTAACTGTACCTGCAAAATAAAGAAATTCGACACAACAATCAGAGAGACTCGTAAGCAATTGAAGCAATCAACATAATAAAGATGGAAGTTTATACAAGTGAAGATCTCCAGTGATGAGTCCGGCAGCAACAAGCGATCGCGATGGATGAAAATCGATGTCAAAAGCAATAACACCAAGGTTTATCTCCATCCGATATTCCTTTTCAGGCAGTTTTGAGCCAATAATTTTCCGTCCAGGTATTTCTGCGAAAAGGAAAACGAGCAACCTTATCACAACTAATTAAAGAAAGAGCCTCGCAGGAAGTTAAAGAGGCAGAGGCAACGGTGCGAACTAAAACGCAAAATCAGAGAGAGAGAGAGAGAGAGAGAGACTCGCAAGAAATTACAGAGGCAGAGGCAGAGAAGTGAAGGGGTCAACGAAAAACCGTGTGGAAGTAAGAACTAAACCCAGGAGAGAAAAGCGACGTCGTTTAGATAGGTTCTTACTTTTTTGTATAATTAATAATTATGTGATGCATGGAGCTATTTGCTTTTAATCAGACGTTGAGCGATCTTGTTTCCGCCTCAAACAGCATACGATGTGGTTTCCGAATCGAATGGCATATGGTTCCTTCTCAGCTCGATAGATCGGATGACTCAAATATTTCAAAAAGTGGATACAGTTTTTCAAAAATACAATTTTGATTCACATTATAATTTATAAGAATTTTAGAGAGAGATGAACAAAGAGATGGAGAATCACTTCCAACGGTGGGCGAAGGAAGGAGGAGAGTTAAAAATCTCCTGCCCAAGTTCCTTGATCTTGTTCACCAGAAGCATTTGCTCAGTTTCAAGCTGCAACATGTAATCTTCCTGCAGATCTTCCAGACTCTCCAGCTCACTCAAGGCCGTCGACAGCCCTTCCAGATTCCCGTCTTCTATCAACATTTGAAACTTGTTCATCGTTTGTTTCATCTACAACAAGACAACAAAACCCGTGATCCCGTTTCTCAGTGTTGATCGATTCGTGTGAATGATCTTGAGAATAAATTTCACCTGATCCGATATCTGATGTGCTTTGTCCAATGAGAACTCTGAATCCAGGCTTGGTCGGGACTCCAAACTAGTTCTCTGCTCCAGCTCCGGAACTTTTCTCGTGATTTGTATGTGAAGCTCCCCCCTTTTGACCCCTTGGAGGGGTATCCACTTGTCGAAAATTTGGTTAGGAGGCAACCCTTGATACTCGACCACACATTCGCCGATAATCGACGTGGGTAACAAGGCATTGTGGTCTTTTACGTGCAATACCAGTGGACTTCCGTCGTCCGGAAATTCCAATGTTTGATTCCACTTCGGATTCAATGTTTTGTACATAACCTGAAAAAGAGCTGTAAATTACATGTGGAAACATAAAAGAACAATCAATTATCCTACTGAAATTTCTAAAATATGGTTTGTTGAACTTCACCTTAGTTCTTTTCTTCAACTCTCCGTAGTGGACTCTAACGTATGGATCGCTTGTTCCTCTGAGATCAGCGGCTATGAGGTCCCTTGCTTCGAGGAGAACGAGTTCTATCCATCGATTGCTTGAACCTAAAGTTGGGCCGCCCTGAGACCGCACGACAAAGAAGAAAAATAATACAAGCTGAATAACTATGCACTTCATATAACATAAATATTGAACATATTTTATGGTGAGAGCAAGAACAAGAACCATGACCATGGACAAGTCTATCGAGAAATAAAGCCGAATTAACTATTTTTTCCAGTATTTTGTATCTCGATGAGTTTGAGCATCTGGGTCAAGGACCGGTTAAAATCGGGGTGGCTTTAGACAGAAAATTGGACAATTTTTGTCTAACAAAACAAGTGCTACTTTTAAGAATAATTGTGATAATCGGCTTACCTTTGATCCTTCATTGTCATCGATACGGACAGCTTCTATTTGGAGTCTTAATTCTCCGGACGAGGCATTTTCAAGGGGGATCCAAACATCCCTGATCGATCCTTCGGACAAACCTTCCAAGTTGACTCGCGCACTGCCGATATTATCGTCTCCAAAAGTATCTTCGCTTAGGCATTTTATCTTGAGGTATTCTCCATCTCCAATCTCGTCAAATTCAAACTTCTGATTCCAGAATGGATTAAAAGAATGGGCTGTTCTTGTTCTTTGGAGAGCCTGAAACAAAATGTCATAGATTCATCACTGCAAATGCTGGACCCCAAAAAGGACAAAAGTGTGCCGAATAATAGAGATATACCTTTCCATACTGCAACTTAACATACGGGTCGCATTTCCCAGATTTAGAGACAAAATCCTTTCCTTCAACAAGAGATATATTGATTTTTCTCCCAGTTTTTGCGAGTATTTTCGATGATTTATAGAATGGTTTCTGCAATCCTCCTTGTGAATGGGTTGAGCTGTGTGATCCATCACTGAATTGCCATTCTTTTAAGACAAGCTTTACTGTCAACTGTAAAATGTCATAAAAATAAAATCATGCTACTTAATACTATAAGTTCAAAATAAATACCGATATTTAGTATTTGCAGCAACAAGATATTTAAAAAAAAAAGAACAAGAAACCGAGAATTTACATCTCCGGAATTGACCCCTTCAAATGGAACAACCATTTCAACTTCTTTGCCACAATACTCAACATGCTTGGCTATAACAGAACAGTCAGGTCCTATAGCCCAAAATGTGGTGGAATCATCTGCATCATACTTAACCTGTTTTTTTTATGAGATTGAAAAATAATTAATATCAAGAGTTGCAAGCATCGCATGCTTTATCGGAGATAAAACTAAGACATTTAAATTGCAGAACACTTTTTGAGATCATAGTTGAAAATACCTTAATCTCACAACTCGCAAGATAATCATACTTCACGTGATTTGGATTGCACTCATAAAGGTTGAATCGAAGAATTCCCGTGTTGCCATGTAAAATCATATTAAACGTTGAATCCCAAGTAGGATTTGAGCCGGCTCGTCTGTCGGTTTTTCTACTAAGTTTTTCTAACTCAACCTCAACACATGTATACAAGTCTTTTTTGCCGGAGTTCCCAGACCCATGGCTGTCGGATGAACCATTTATAGAATAACTATGTAGCTTACCTGATGGGCTTCCTCTCAAGTTACTCTTAAAGATTTTGTTGGCCGAAACAACAGTCACGTATATGATACCACCAACAGCTTTTTTTCTCAAATCTACCGCTGGCAAAGAGAAACAACGGCGACGGGGTTCGACCATCGTCTTGACTAAGGTATCGGTAAAAAGTTTATCCTGATGAAGAATAAAACACCGAGGGAAATCACACTGAAGAAGTAAGATTAGGTGCAAGAGAAATAAAACAAGAGAGGTGAAGCCTAATTATGCAACTAAAAAATAAAGGTAGAAAGAAGGAAAAATGAGTTGGAGTGAATTATAGGACAACAAAAATATCTATGTAATCATGTTGTAACCATATGAAATTAGGACATGGAAGCGAATAGTGCAGATTTTTTCTTCTAAAAATCAAGTAATGTTAGAAGAGAAAAAGTTTATATTTAGAAAAGCCAGTTCATGCAAAAAATAAACAAGATGCAGGCTAGATCTTCAATATGGCATCAATATATATGCTAATTGAATATACAATACGATCTTGGAAGAAATGAGTGACATTCACCAGCCAAGAAGAAACGCCAGGGAGCTCTGTTGCCGGTAATGTTTGACTTCCGCCGCTCCCAAAAGCAACGCCTATTCTTACATCTGGAATTGACATAAATGAATAAAGAATAGCTTTTCCATCCAAGATAGGCATCAAAAGAAGCTGTGATTTGCAACATGTCAAACAAATCGTCAACTATGATTTCACATAATCACTTGCACAAACTTACTAAAAATTAAAACTTTCTTACCTCGCCCTTTATGTGAAGACTGTTAATAACGATCCGTGCAGTTCCCATGAACGGTTTGGCCAGCTTGGCTAGTAAAAGAATGCTCATTTCGTTTGTGTCCCAATCAAAACCCATTTGCATTATTTTCTGTCCAAAAAGCCTTAGTTTTAGGAAAATAATGACTGCATTTGAAGCTTCAATTCTAACGCAAGAAGTAACAAATGGAACTTTTATTCACACTTTTAGAGGAATTTGACAGACTCTATTTATCATATGGATGACTCTACAAATAAGAGAGATTTAGTTTTTGGGGAAATGGTATTTTGATCCCACTTTTGCATACTGTGGATAAAACTCTTTATATTCTTCTTCAAAACAAACATCAGAATTTAAAGGTTTTTTTTGCGAGAAAACAAGCTCAAAGCAACAGAACATCCCTTTCATTTATAATCACAAAAAGTTAACCTGAATTGATGTTTTCTTATATATTTGACCAATATACATTGAGCTTCGAATAAGAATAAAAAATTCCCTAGTTTTCTCATAGTTTTCAGAAAAAGAAGCCCTTTGAATAGAATTACTAGTCGAACCTGATCACCAGAAGAGGACCATCTAGTTCCATTCAAACCCAAGCAAGGAGGGCATGAACCAAGAGAAAACTCCTGCAGTTCTACTTTTTCCTGCATTAAGTATATATATATATATATTAGACACAGGCAAACCATAATAGTTGATTCCAAGAAAAGGCCATCACTTACTATTAGCTTTGGTTTTCTGTGCTTCAACTGTTTCTGCACTAAGAAAAAGTTTGACAATCAGATTAAGATATAAAAAAAAAAATTTAAATCCACACTACATAATTTCATAAAAAAATCTGCTGAGATCTTCTTGATTATTTAGAATTTTTTGAAACTATTGGTGATATATTCATCTGTTTACATGAAAAAGAAAATGAGGAATCAGTGATTTTTTGACTTACTACAAACACAATCTCTTAACAGTTTAGCACAATTCTCTCACCTCAACAATGGACGAAAATCTGTGTGAAAGTTTGGGGTTAAAGTGATTCGTCCAAACCTCCATTAAAAGCTTGTTCAACCACTCACAGGGCTCTAATGGAGTTGTCATCTGCAGAGATGAGATACGTCACAGAAACGGAAAAATTTTAAATCACATATATTCAAATTCAGCCATGGATAGAATGTATGTACCGAGGAGTTTGCAATTATTCGCTTCCACTTTTTGTTTAAATCATCAACAACAATTTGACGTTGATATGTTCCATACTGAAGAAATAAACGCAGTCAGCCTTGCATAGTATCGAAAATCAATAATAAATGAGATCACGGAATCAAATTAGGAAAACTTGCATGAATCAGAAGCCTAACGGACCAACAATACTGTTGCTAATGAAAGAAGAAAAAGCCTATCAGAGATAAGACACTATTTTATATCATTCCTGCTGCATAAAAACATTACAGACCTGAGACCTGTCCTTAAATTTTATAAACGAAAACATTCAACGGTTGAACATCCATGGATTCAACTCCTCCAACTAGTAAAATAGCCCACTCAAGTGGGCAAAAGGAACAATAGCCCGAGCTTACACAATTAGAAAGCAAAAAAAAAAACAGAGAGAAAACAAAGTCAAACTAGATAACTCATGCTCAATCACGCCCGTTAAATTGCAAACATGGGTCAGTAATGAAAATTCTAATTATCTCTCAAACAAGGATGAATAAAATGACAGCAAAAGAACACTAAATCAACAGAAATAGAATCAAGTAAATGAAGATAAATCAACAAATCAGAGGCTTAAACTATATACGGAAGCATAGAATCATGAAAAAGTTAACCTGTATCGTAGCCCAAATAGCCAAAGCAAGAGGAACCCAATTTGAAAAGGGGAAAATCCATCTCTCAAAACCCCAAGCAAGTAGAACCATTGGAATGAGAAATGGGAAAAAAGGCTTTTCCGTCGTCAAATGGTTGAGAAACTCTATAGCTTCTTTAGCGATTAAGGCGCTCTTCCTATTTCCACTCTCTTTAACCATTTCGATCGAACCCAACAAAAATCCCTCGTCTGCACGATTACAGACCTGACAACCCAATAAAATCTCCTCAGCAAAAGAATATTCGCAAATACATGAGAAGAAGATGAAGAAATTCAAACAAAATGTCTAAGCAACATGAAAATTACTCCCACAGTCTCTGATCAAAAGACCTCCCTGCTCTTACTCTTCGCTTTCCATAGCTCCTCTTCAGAAATTTCGGAAGAAAAAAAACACAGCAGAGAATTCTGCAAAAACAATCTTGGTTAGTTCTGTTAAATTGGGCAAAACCATATTTCGTAGAAAGACGGAGAAACTTTACAGAAAACGAAACTCACCCCAAAAATCAGCAGTCAGAGAGAAACAACTCTAAAGTCAGCGAAGAGAAGGAGACAACTTTAGTCTTGAACGCAGACGCCGAACTACACGAATTTATACCAAGTTCGATCATATCAATCCTTCTGTTCGTTGTATTAATTGACGGCTTTGATCCTTCTGACTCCTGGACTTCGTCAAAATTGCACCACTTGACGAAGATCAATGGCCATTTGGGACCCGTCTTCTTAGCCGTCGATTTCAAGTACCAGTTGACTCGTACAATCCGACGGTCAAAAATTAAAGTCCCATCGAACTGTTTTCGTTCACTGTCCACTAGAGAAATTCTAAGTTTCTTATTCGCTGCAAATGACCATGAGCCGGCCTTTTATCCTTTAGATTCCAGTTTTAGCCACGCGCATAGCTGCGCGCGTAGCTTCTGACACTCTAAATCCCTTGACCACGGTTGACCATTGAGATTTCTACAAAAGATTTCAATTTTTTTATTAAAAATATTATAGTCAATCTATAAATGTTATTGAATTTTTATTTTTTTTAAATCATTTCGATAAGATTTACTCAATTAAATTTATTGATTTTTTTTAAAAAAATAATAAAATCGATCAGACGCAGTAGACCCTTCTTGAAATGTTCGTATCAGACGTAGTAGCCTTCAAGTTAATTTTTGAGGGGCCCTAAGATAATTTATGTAAAACTCATATTTTTTGTCTATTTATTCAAAATTCAAGTCTGAAGTTAGTTTTTATCCTTTTTATTTTATTTAAAATAAACGTATTTTTAACGTCGTTCTAGTTTATACTGTAAGCTTATGTTGTAGAGTGTGTTTGCGATATACGTCCATCAAATCCTAAAGTTAAACATATATAATCTTGTAACTTCAATCTCTCCCCTTTAGATGTTATCTCAAAATTTAATAAATTTTATGCATTTATTCTATCATCTTATCATCCATCAAGTTGATGTTTGACTCTGGTTTAAGGTAAATTACACCTATGTAGTCTTTGTTAATTGTCATTTGTTACGAATTAAATTAAACTATGATTTATGCCACTAAAACTAAGTCAAACCATCATAAAAGGGAGCAAGCGTCTTGGGTAGTGCATACCGAAACACTATGATATAGTAATAATACACACCGACAAATTTATATAAATTAAATTAAATTAATTAGAATTATATACTTAAATAATTTACACAAAAAAATTCAATATTAACAATAATAAAAAAGTAATAGCTGAATATCAGCATGCCTTTTCATCTTCGGATCAAGTCAATATTAATTAGGATTAATGTTAATTAGTGGGCCCCCGCCCCACGTTGTATTAACTGATGCATCCATCATTGAATAATAATTTGGATTTTAATTTCCAATTAAATTAACTTTCTTCAACGCTTGGAAAGCGCGTGGAGTAGGGTGCGTATATGTTCCTGTTAAAAGAGCCACCAATCCCAGGGAACCGTTATCAGACCGACAGTTCCATACAACCACTCATATCGCGACACCTGGAAACTCTTACCAGTAATCCTAGATCACGGTAGTTGAAGTGACGTAAAAAGTACGAGAAAAAGCAAAGAATTCCGATGGTGTTGAGGTGGCACTCAATGATTGGTCCATGTGGACTATTCTTTGCAATGAGAAACAACATTGACCTGAAAATGACCTACAATTTAAAATGATAGTCTTCTTGTACCTTCAACTGTTCAACATATGGCAATGACTAATATTTAAATCATAAGTCATGTTTATTTTTCTGATTATTACTCCAACCATCGAGTTGGGTCAGTTTTGGTCCAGCTCAAAACCCAACCCATCGAGATGGGTCTTGAACCGGGCCAAAAGGGCTTGCACTGTTTGTTGTATGACCCCAGAAACACCAAGTCCTCTTCACAATCGACATTGTAAAATCCAATGCAATGTTTTCAGCAATCATCAAAGTGAGCTCGCTAAACACATCGTTCGATCATCGGTGCCTCGATCTTTATAAAAACAAGAAAGAAGGGTCATAAAAGATTATAAATCTCCACGAAAATGAACAAGAAAGACGCAGAAAGAATGTTAAAAGACAGGGATTCATGCACATCGCCAGGGTGGTGGGTTTTGTTTGAGATGTGTAATTCTGTGGGGGATTATGACAAGCCAACAACTAGACAAGCTTGCGATGGGGGAAGGGCCTCTGAACTTGACCTAAATTATTGAAAGTTTCTTGTCTTTTCTCTTCATTTCACCTTCATATCTGGTGACCCCAAAAAATACGAGCAGATGGAGGAGGAGATGGGGGACAGCTTGAAACCTCTCCTTGTTCATGCACATTTGGGAGACCCCAACAAAAGAAATGGCTCTAGAAAAAAGGGGTCAAACAAAGATCTTTAGATGCTTAAAAGTTACTTAAGATCACTACCTCTCTCTCTCTCTCCTCCAACTCCATGGGTTCAAATACACTGCATCTCACCAGCATTCAAAGAAAAATCTGAAAGGGTCTGCTTTTAGGTTATGCCCTCTCCCACCAATCATGTTCTTCGTGAATTGGCTACATCAATGAGATTTTATGTGCGTTTCTAAACCTGGGTCCCGTATTATTTTCTTTGAAACACAAATTAAAACTTTTTTTTCAAGAAAAAAAAAGAAAATCCTACGGTTCACAAGGCAATTCATTAATTATAATGCAATAAATATTATATAATATAGCAGTCGTATACATGTGGGGAGCACAAATTATTATGTATAATTTGATCCGATAAGTCAGTTGTCGTGACAAAAATTCGTTCCTACTTTGTGGCTTTTAGTTTATATGGTCTCACAAGTATTAATGTGTTCGGTTTAAGGGGCCATCCTTCCTTTTTCAATTGAAAAAATCATTGGGAATCTCTCAATCTGACAAGTTTTTAGCTTCATTGACATTTACGTTTATTAATCGAGCTTAGTCATGATCTAAGCCACTTCCGCTCTAGTCTTTACATATCTACTTTGCTTTCTTTGTGACTGAAATACTAAATGTGTACATTCAAATGGGACCGGACTAAATGGAACGTCTGTTTGTTGATCGTGTAATTCGTTCAACTAGAGACTCGGAAAATTCTTTTTCCATCGTCATCGGAGAATTCGAACATCTTCATCAGTCATACTTCTTTTCCAAAATCCCGAAGAAAGACCTCGTTCTGTCACGCTTAATTTTTGAAAATTCGACAATTTTGGAAAATAAATATTTATAGATTGATCGCGGTGTTCATGAGACGTTATTGAATTCGACAGTTTTCATTTTTTTTTCGCTAAATCACGGTGAAAAGTAAACCAATTGAATATGTTCTACTAACATAATGAACTCTTACCATCTCTATTGACACCAACATCAGTAAATCAATCACAGTAAAAAGTAATCTATTGATATTAATCAAACCATATATTTATTTTACGCCATATCAAATTATTTAGCTGTCATACCACGACTGGAGAAGACTAGATGTGATTGCAATATTTCAAACTGAAAAAGAAACAAAAAAAAATCCTTCATATTGATGATACTCATTTGCATGTCAATTTCCAAATCATAAAATTTGTGCGGTATATCGTTCGATCCACTAGGGTTTCGGATGAACGTTACAACATCGAAAGACCGGAAATTGGGAAAATTAGATTATGAATAAATGTATTTTCTCTTGTCGAAAAAAAAAGAGGGATGAAGGAGATTCATGTGAGGTATGAAAATGAGAGGAGAAGATCCAAAAGAGAAGTCAGAACTCAGAGGGGCCAAGCCTGAGTGGAAGCAAGCAGTCCTCCATATCTCTCGACTTCTTTCTCTTCTTTTGCTTTTGCCCTCTATTCAATAAATAAATTATTAAAAATCTAATCAAAAAACAGTTTTTTAAATGAAGTTGTTTTCTGTTTTTCACAGCGGAAGTTAGAGCCCACCTGCAATGTTTCCAGGGCATCTGTTTCTGAGTTGAAGTCATAAAAAGAGCTTGCTGCAGTCAGCTTCATTGACAGAAACTGCAAAAACAGAAAATATTTAAAAAACTATTATTATTTGTAAAAAAAGTAGTTTTTTGGATAAGCAGTTTCTCAAACCCACTCACCTCGACCTGATTCTGCAATGACTGAACGTAGTTAATTATCTCATCTAACATCACAGCCATTCCCATCGTCTGTAATTATTGCATACAAAACAAAATTTCATTAAAAAATGATATGATTTTGATTTTTACTATAATGTTTTTTTTTTACCTTGTAGCAACCTGGGACGATATCTTGCAAGTGCCTTAATCTTTCGTTGATTTTTCCTCTTCGCACCTGATTTCAAATAAAATAATAATAATAAAATGAATAAATAATATCTATTTTGTTTAAAATTTATTATTTTTCTTACTCTTTCTGATATGCTATGACTGTCTGTCGCTTGACCTCTTTTAGCTCTAACATGAACGACTTCCTTGGGATTCTCTTCTTCTGCCTTCTCAATTCGCTTCACCTTCTTTCCTCTTCCAGAACCCTAAAAACCCAGAAGCAGAAAATTAAGCAAATTGTTCTGTAAATGGATACGGCCGAAAAAACTGAAGAAAGATNTAAAAAAAAAAAAAAAAACAGTGAAATTCTCTACTCGGTCGCAAGTCGAGTCGCTCTTTTGTCTGTAGAGTCGAGATTCAGACCATTTCGGTAGGAGTGAGCAAAACTAGATCAGAATCGCAAACCAGACTAAAGTTACTGGTTTTAATCCGGTCTTAGTTCTAATTTTAAAAAAAACCATGATTTATGGGCTAATGCTGATTTTTATAAAACCGTGAGACCAAAACGGGACCATGGGTCAAAAAAAAATTTAAAATCGACTAAGATTGGACCCAAGCCGTAATAAAATCTGATAAAAATTCTAAAATTGATTGTAAATCTGACTAATTTCTTAAAATTTGACACAAATATAATAAAAATATGGTTCTGATTCTAGATCTATTTCGGGATAAAACTAGACCAGATCAGTCTGTGTCCATCTCTACTTTTTTATGCTCTCTGTACTGTTTATAGAGCCAAGACTTGGACCCTTTTCTGTAGGACAATATTTTTTTAATATGTTATTTTTTTTAAAGAAGTATTATTGAAAAAAGGATTTATTAATACACTTAACCTAAGTGTTTTATGTGAATGAACTTGGTGGATACACGATTGTGGGTTTCACCTCACACAACCGCTAAATGGCATTAAATAATATTTCTTTTTATAGAAATATCTTTATATTATTTATAATTAATTAATTTAATACAAATATATGTAGCTATGTAGATCATGTGCCATAAGTGACTAGCAACTTTTTATGTGGTGGAATCGAGTATTTGCTTATTTCATGTGACATTGAGATCCACATTAATGAAAAAACTATACTCTAATATTAAACTTGCTTACAATTGCGTAAATTATTTCTATCAGCGAGGGATCTGTGATAATATGTCATTTAAAAAATAAGAACAATCTAAGATTTTGTTGATTGCGACATCGGTATAAGTGAGAATGCACGATATTACATCGTTTGAAATCGTCGATTGAAGAATTTGTAAGTAAAGTTTTCCTCTCGACTTGGTATGACAAGTTTAGGGTTAACTCCAAAAATAAATTTGTCCGAACTTCATCTGAAACAAAAAATATCGTACCGAGAACACTTGAAAACTAACTAGACATGACTAACGTAAGTGTACGATTTAAAATAAAATTAGTCATGGTTTGAATAATTATCATAAAATTTTGTTAAAGAGGAGAATTAGATACTATGGAAGAGAATAGTGTTCATGTGATGCGTGTGTAAGGAAAATGGCAGATAATTAAAGTCTTTGAAATTCCACTCGTTCTTAAAATTCAGCAAAAGAAATGGACAAGGAAACCTAGGATCTGCTTCGTACATAGAATAGCCTCCCCTCCTATTTTTATATACTTTGAATTTTGTTCATTTTAGGGTTAGGGTTTCATCTCTAGCTATTACAAGATATTTGAAGGTAAAATCCATGAATAGTTTCGAGTTTCAACCCAACATACTAGGGGTGGGTCAGCTCCGGTTCAGTTTACTCCATCCTAAAATTGATTACAAGAGCATTGTCCAAGATATTAAATTTTTGGAATCAAAATTAGAATTGGAATCGTATATCCTGGAACTGGAACAGTGGGTCTCGACTTCTGATTTTTGTAACTAAATTGAGTTTTGAGTTGGATTTGAAAACGATATTAAGTTTATGCTGATTTTATTTAATTTTAAATTGTCTTTTATCTGATTTTAAGCGTGAAACTTGCTCATACTACACCAAATCGACGATTATGGTTGAGACTGTGACCACCCCTAAACTATAATTTGGCTTATTGTACCCAAAATACGAAATATCTCGCCCTCAAAGCCCTCACACCCCGGCCCAATAGTTTGTGAGAGGGTTAAATCACGGTGACTCAGCGGTCCAGAGATAAGAGGCATTTATTTGATATCCCAAGGAGCTACCCCAACATTGAGGGTAACAACTCCTACACTAGGACAGCGCAAACGTCGAACCTAAGCTCTTGTACCTAATCTACTATCTCTAAGCCAACTGAACTATGCATGTGCGGGCTACATTTTTGACTTCTGCTATTAAGTGATATAATGACCTTACATAGTTGGTACGAAGCCTTTAAGAAGTTGGTTTACAAACATAAAATGGTTGTACATAAATGTCTAGAGGTTGATAGGTAGTAGCATGCCATTACGAGGCCAAAAACATCGAGGAATGACCTAATTTATAAGTACAACTTTGACATGTGTTCTTCACCATGCCTAATTTTAAACAATTGGAAAGCTGCCACACAAAAAAAGACAACCTTTTCTGTTTGTCTAAAAAGAAAGTGCAGAAAAATATGGTAATATACTTAAAAAATATACTATTTCTTTTTAATAGTAAATCTTTATCGACTAATAATCAAGTAGCGTTCATCTAGTGAAATACGTAGCTTAATCGACCAACCCCGTCACATGAATATTTAAATTCAAATCTCTACGCCACATATCGCACCTAACTTTATTTACAGATTCACATCAGTATTATGTATTATAGATTCGCACTAGTATTCTCGTCTTAGTAACTTAAAATGGACTTAATTTTTTCCCTAGTATGATAGAAAATTGCTTGTTTATCTTCTAACCTCGAACAACTTTGTCTTTTTTTTGTTTACTTCAAAATATGTTTTACTGGTCGAAATAAAATGATTAATCATACAAATAACATCATTTCAACATAGGATTACTTAGAATAAATTAGAATACTCGTGAATCGCATTCAGAGAAAGAAGAGTCAACCAAAACACAGGATTAAGATACCAAAGTTCATTTTAAGTTACTAAGACAAGAATACTAGGTTCAGAGATGGTAGATTAGGTACAAGAACCTAGGTTCGACGTCTGCGCTGTCCTAGTGTGAGAGTTGTTACCCCCAATATTGAGGTAACTTCTTGAGATATCAGGTAAATGCTTCTTATATCTGGGCCGCTGAGTCACCGTGATTTAACCCCCTCACAAATTATCGGGCTATGGTGTGAAGGCCCTGAGGGCGAGATATTTTGTCTTTTAGGTACAAGATACCGAAGTTCGTCCTTGTTCAGCTACCAAGAAGAGTTAAAATAGTTAAATATAATAATATTTAGTGCAATTCTATTATGCTAATTATAAATAGAATAATTATACCTTTCTTTTAGTCTATGTTATTAAAATAGTGTCAACAAATCGTACCTTGGAGTGCAAAATTTTACACTCCAAATTGAACCAATTAGAAAATTAATAGAAAATGAACCAAAAAACAAGGTTATTCTCGGTTTATTTCAATTTCGTCCATCCAAATTGAACCAATTTGATTCTCATTTATTCAGAAATCGAATCGGACTGATCCCATTCAGCCATCGTTAATATGTTGAACCCACTAAAATGGCTGAAATTGAATAGGCCCAATTAGATAATAGATGGTAGCCAAAGAGGTCCTTGTTCCTCAACGAACGATGCCCTTTGTGAGAGAGCTAAAACGGCGTCATTTGATTCCTCGTCTCCCCGGTTCCCCGTCTCTTCAACCAGTTGCCCGACGCATTGCTTTTTCTCGCCGACGCTTTGCTCTCACTGTCGTTGCATCGGCGAGAAAATTCAAACCACTTTGAATCTGAGTTTTTATGCTTTTTAGGTGAATCAACGTTGCAGCAATTCTCGCAGAAATCATGAGATCTTCTTCGGAGAGAATCAATATAGCTGCAAGAACTCGGAGGCTCGACGTTGACAATAGGATTTCTCTGCGTTATTACCATAGGATTGCGGATAATATCCTCAAGCAGGTTCGTTTACCTCGGGATTCTTTTTTTCTAATTTTAAAACGATCGTTTGCGTGAGTTTGGGAATTAGATGTGGGAAAGGATGCGATTGGTGCTCAGTTTTATGATTTACTTACAGAGAGCTGATCATGCTGATTAGACGAATGATTTTGTTCGAGGTTCTACCAATTAACTTTCTGCTACTCGCTCAGTGGGTTTATTTTCTTATTTCCTGGAATGGCATCCTCGTAATAGAGCTATTCGTGTTATCATCATATTTTTGCTCGTTTTTTCAATAGCTTCGAATTTATTGAACTTGGTAATTTCAGATAATTTGATGAATGCTTTTGTGCAGACGTTTTCTGACTTATTTTGTTTCATTTATAGGCTGACATCTTCCGAGCGGAGAAGAATCTAATAGATCTTTATGTAATGTTACTGAGATTTTCAAGGTAGGAAATGGAAAGCAAGTAGCTTATAGGGTCGATAGCTTTAATAATTGCTCAGTAGCTCAGTTGTACATATTAGTGTAAGCTGTTTTTTTGTTCTTGCTACAATTATTTCTCTCCTGTTTCAGTTTGGTCAGTGAGACGATACCATGCCATCAAAGCTATGGCTCATCCCCTCAAAGCCAAAAAAATTACTTGAAAAAGGTACAAAGTTTTCTCCACGGGATAGGATTTTGTTAGAAAAGCCACTGAATGTTTGTTAGTGCATATCCTGATTTTTTCAATTTTGGTTTAGAGATTAATGATTATCTTGAGGGAACTGGAAGAATTGAAGCCAGCAGTTCAACAAAGGGTTGATGAGCTAAATGCAAAGCAAGTATATCAAGCAAATGGGTGGGGTAATATCCCACAAAATGGTTCACAGGAGTGGCGTTCTCTTAGAAAACAAACTCCGAGCTGCAATGATATTACTAAGGTGGGTAAAATAGCTTAGATGTAGTCTGTATTGTAGTGAGATGGAAGATACTAGCTAGGATATAGTAAATTTTGCGTAGGGATGGAAATACTAGTCTCGTTGCATAGTTTTTCTGCGTAAAATGTCTGAAGATATGATGTTTTGAATACAACAGGTACCCGGACCAGTTGTGAGAGATGTTTCACACCGGAATTCCAGGTCTCCGGCACTTTTATATTCGAAGCCTGTGGAAGAACAGTTCCGCAAACTGTGAGTTTGTGCTATTTCAATAATCCCCTCAAATTCAGTTTTGGTTGTAGTTGTGGTATCAAACTGTGAGGAAACTATGGTAGGCTTTTTAAAATTTTACTGATTGAAAAGAAGAATGTAATTAGCTATTGAACTTATCATTTGATTTTTTCAAACGAAGTTAACTTTTAATCTTTGTGAGTGTTCGTTGTCCAGTAGCGAATTGATGCTTTCTTCTTTGCAGGTCTCTTGCTATTCCACGCCCAAAAGAGGAAACACTCTCCCGACATTCATTTTTGGGCCCAAACGGGCTTCATGGACAGTGGCATCCACCCATCGTCGATAAAGGGGTCTGTTGGAATCTTTATATTCTACTGTGTAATTATGCTTATTCAAGAAATAAAATCATTGTGGCCTTTTAAATGTAGGTCCAATATCCAATTATTGTGGATTTATCTCCTATTGGAATTCCGAGGTTTGTTTCCTGAGCAAGTTGATGAAATATTTTGCATTTCAAATTGAGCCTCTAACTGAAAATGGTGTTGAAGTGTATTGATTTTTCTTTTGAGATTATTAGGGAGAAAATTATTGTTTTATTTGGGCGCATAATAAGTTGTCTTATATACCAAAGCATCCAAATTTTTAATCGCATTTATGGTTTTTGTTAAGATTCTAAGTGTACATAGCTATCTAAAGATATTTATTATAACTATTTTTCTCTGAAGCAGTCTACGACAGTCGATAGATAATGAGCATGTGATTGAAAAAGATCAGGGAAACTCAGGACAAAAAGTATTAGATCTAGAGTCACTTCTTACCCCAAATGAGGATTGTCAGAAGCAAGATGTGATTGAAATAGATCATGAAAACTCGGGAAGCAAAGTATTAGATCTAGAGTCCCTTCTTGCCCCAATTGATGATGGTCCGAAACATGATGTGGAGGAGCCTAATTCGTTGATATCTTTTGAAGCAACTGAAAACCTTACACCTGAAATAATCAGACAGCTTTCTCCTCCTCCTGTGCTCGCTGAGGTGCAAGATTTGATACCAGCAGTCTCATCTCAAGTTACGCATGTAGAAAGTGTTGTGGCCACTCCCTCGCCGGATGGTTTTGTTCATGCTGAAGCTTCCTTACAGCTGCATATTGTGAGTTTTTTTATTATCTTACTGCATATTTTCTACATTTTTGCCTTTTGGAGTCTTAAAAAAACCCTGTAACAAGGAACTGATAAGTTTGTCGAATTGAACCTTTCTCGCTTTATTTATGTGTAATTTACTTGGACTTCAAGCACATTGGGGTTCTTTAACCATAACATTTATTTCTCTTTTGCAGTCAACAAATATGATGGAGAGTTTTATGAAGCTAGCAATGTCAAATACAGACAAAAACTTAGAAACTTGTGGTGTCCTTGCAGGTTCTCTTGTAAGTGCTGTTAATCTTTGTTGACTGCATGTTTATAGTTAATTTTTTAACTCCTGTTATTCTCATCCTGCAGAAAAACAAAATATTTTACGTTACTACTCTGATTATACCAAAGCAGGAATCAACATCAAACACCGTATGACTCCTGTAAAATTTATTTTTTTCCATCTTTCCTACGCTGTGATTAAGATGTAGGAACTTATTTTTCACTATACTTTCTGAACAGTGTCAGACCACAAATGAGGAGGAGATATTTGATTTGCAAGATAAGCGATCCCTTTTCCCCCTTGGCTGGATTCATGTGAGTATTTAAGCGTAATTGCAATATTAATTACTACATCAAATGTCACTTGTAGAAAAGAAAAGAAATGGACGATTAGGTTAGTTAGGACTTTGATTTCTTGGAGTCCAAAACTTTATTATCATCATAAATTTTCATGCATGTCCATATTTCTGCCATGTTAACTAAAACTTGTACACTATATTCAGTTACACCCATACGTCATAGTATAGTGTTTTCCTATTACTTAACAAAAGTAAGACAACTTCTTTATGTTTAGTTTACATTATAGCTCCCTTGAATCACCTTGTCATTATTACTGCAAATTTATTTGATGGTAGCTCAATAATTTAGTTAGTTATATTTAAATTGTTAAATTATTTATAATATCTTTATTGTGACGCTAGAAATTTGGATTTTTTTTTTGTTAAATATAGGTGTCCTGGTAAACTTACATGTACCTTAACTACTTTCAAAGGCTTGAAGTTGAGTATTTGATAAGTCTTCAATGATCGTGAGGGTAGTCAAAGGTTGCACGGGCTTTCACGAATAAAAAGTTTAGATAATGCTTGCACTGATGCTTCATTTCTATTTGAAATCCCCGCTTCAAGAACTATAGAATGATCTAGTTCTTAGTCATACCTGACACTACTTTTCTCAATTAGACACGGCTTGTTCACTCATTCCCTAATTTCAAAAACTAGAAGTAGGGTAGTTTAGTTTCTGTACGGGTACAAAATTGAATCATTTGATAATCATTATCCTGGTTAGGGATCTTATCCACCTAATTTTTGAAAGAAAGTGGGTATCAGATGAAATCGTGTTTTTTTTTCTGGCGCAATGTTTGTTTTGTATTGAGCATATATACTCGTTTCTTGCTTTCTTTGATGAATATTGCTGATGTGTTAATTTTCTCCAGACACATCCATCACAGTCGTGCTTCATGTCATCTGTCGATCTTCACACACATTACTCGTATCAGGTGTTGCATATGATCCACCTGCCTCCTTTATCATTATTATTATTTACTCCAAAAATGCAATTAGTTTTAGAACTGTGTTGTCATTGCTTTTATCAAGGCCAAGTTGGTTAAATGATTAAAATACTTCCCAACAGACGTGATCAAATTTGATGTTTATGACCGTCTTTTCAAACACCTATGTAAATGTATGCTATTAAATAAAATTGATTTTTTTTCCAGTTATGAATATTAATCATCGATCCTTAATGAATGTAATTAAAAAGGAAAAAAGGTTCGCTCTCATTCTTTATCTCAATTGTTCTAGGCATTCCAAATTTAAGAAATGGAAACCTTTAAAAGTTTCCTTCTCTTCTCCAATACTTGAGCCTGAATTACATGGAAGTTAAAAATGGGAGAAGAAACCATCTAATGATTTTTCAAGAAAGCTAAACATATTAGTTGAGTTTGATTGTTCTCTCTATTTCATAATGAAATTCCTGCTCACCAGATTATGCTGCCAGAATCTGTTGCCATCGTGATGGCACCTAAAGACAGCTCAAGGTATGAAAAGCTAGAATCTTCACTTGGATTCTACCCTTTGGGTAATGATAACCCATCTCTATGATTCACTTGCTTATATATTGTTTCAATATCTTTCTAACAGAAAGCATGGCATTTTTCGGTTGACCGCGCCTGGTGGCATGTCAGTCATCAGACAATGCCAGCAACGTGGGTTCCACCCTCACAGTCAGCCTCCAGATGGTGGCCCCATCTACCAAACATGTACAGATGTTTATATGGACCCCAAGCTAAGATTTGATGTTGTTGATCTTAGATAACTATAATCACTCAAACATTGTGGCCTACGATTATAGGCAGCCCATGGAAGTTCTCGTGTATAGAGAGAAGGGCAATATTTGCTTCTAGTTTGTTTGTCAGCTACTTAATGTTGTAACTGCTGGCTGTATAACAACTAGTTGACAACCTCTGAATTCTACATTCTTCGACTTCCATTGGACCAAAATCAGACAGTTTATGTACAGTTACAGTTTGTTTCTTCGATTAATATCGTGTTATGCAAGTGTGGCACTGGATGCAAAACCTGAAGGAAGTGTGTTATATTATTATCTTCTTGAATAATGGTAGTATGATTTCCATCTTTACCTCTCGTTATGCTGAGAAAACAGGTTTTCTACAATGGGTACCACTTCTAAGGTGAAACGATGAATTGGTCTCTTAATTCTGCACCAAGAAGATGGGGAAATGTCGCTGCCTCCCTGGGGCCTTCAAGCAACTTAGTATTATGTCACCAAGTAAGTATTCATTCCATTTTTCTGTCTATTTTATTTTAGAACTAGAAATTGGTGATTTGGCTTAGAAAATTGATTATTTGAGGTAATATATGCCCTATGAATTTAGATGTCAAGTCGAGATCGAATGGGATATGATCGAATGTTGGTTGTTGGGTTACATTTTTGACCCTTTTGTCTCTCGAAATTTCTAAGAATTTACTCATCATTGGGCAGGACTCCGATTTTATGCTTTTGCGCGACGTTATTTCTTATTCATTTGATTCTGTAAATGATCAATTAGTTTAATTATTCATAATTTATCAAAAATTGAATGAAAGTGGAACATATATTATATTATTTTCCTTGTAATTTGATGCATCAAATGATATTAATCATTTTTTCTTCTCTTTTTGGCTCATTTTGAGTCAATTATTGAAGTCATCGTTAACCAGTAAAGGATAATAACAGTGCCCGTTACAGTATAACTGTAGAAGTAGCAAAATTGTTAAATTTGTATAATTAAAATAATAATTTAATAAATAAATGTAAGGAATCATGTCTCAAAATTCAAATAATTGCATAAGCATCGAAGTTTGATTGCACATGAGAAGAACAATTCAAAGATTGCAACAAGTGTTGAATTTATGTCAAGTAGTTCGTACTTCGTAGGATATGCTCAAAGACTTCTTCCATTACTTTTAATTTTCAAAACAAGATCTCTGTCATTACCCTTTATTTTTCATTTTTTCTCGAAAAATACTATTTATTTTTCAAATTACAATGTAATTATAATTTTAAATATCATTATTAGATCATTTAACATGATGGGTTATGTCGTTATCCTTAATTTATAATAATGATTATATAAATAATGACTAATCAAACTTGCAAGTTGAAAATTCACCTTTATATATAAAAATTATGAGCCTTTCGATGCCGGCCAAGGATCCTGTTATCTGGGTGCCAATTCCGATTTCGAGTTCAGCTTCATAAACCAAAATGAAGAACAATCTTCTTCTGCAGATGATCTTTTCTCCAATGGAGTCATCGTCCCAATTGAATGCATACAAATTATTGTACACTATAAATGATTGATCAGTTCAATAAATATCATAAAAATTATTTTAATCCAATGTATTTCATTTTAACTCGAAAAGTTAATATATGCAATAATAATATAACTTAAAAAGTAAATATAATATTATTATATCATGCCACTTAAATAATAAGATTGAGTAAGAGGCTAAGAGCGACCTCGGTCGGCGACACATGATGAGGTGGAGTTCTTCATCTTCAACCTCAACGGCTGAAATTTTGGCTTGATATGTCCATTGGGGAAATGATCATCAAAGACTCTACGCCGGACATCATCATATTTCCCAATTTAATGTGTTTTTTAGCATGCGAACCTTCCGTTTGATTGGTGAAATGAAGCAAGTAAAAAAGCTTAAAAATTTTACTTGTATTCGAGTAAAAATCCCATAGATCGAAGGAAAGAACAACGATTGGCATTTTTAATTCTCTCGCTTGATTATGCCAGTGTTGTTGGAGTCGCAAAATTTGCATTTTTGATGTACCCAGTGGTATCTCGTCGTCCCCTTTTCGGTACAAAGTATGTAAGCGCACCCATGACATGAATAATGTTCATAGTTCAAAGAATAACAACTCAACACTTGGATCTATGGTTGAAGTATTGGACTTTATCAGACTGGCTGGACCCTCTAACATGGAGTCACGATGTTGAAATACAAGAAAGATCAACAAATTTGCTTTGTTTAAGTGAGTAGATGGAGCAAAATGAGAGAATCTATGTATCTGACTTGGATGCTTTCTGGGGCGAATTTCGTCTGCCGTGGTTGAATTCATAATACTAGCATAAGCATTCTCCATCAGCTTAACGAAGAATCAGAGCTATCAATGAGTTATGAACGGAAAGATATTTGAAATTTGGAGAATTGAGTTTCTAGAGAAGAAAAGAACAAAATATAGAAGAAAAAAAATGTGTGGACTCTTGTTATTATTTTTGTGTCGTTCAATTACTGTATATAATATAAAATTGACATAAATAACATTAAAAAATGAAATTAAATAAAATATTAATTCTTAGGCTCTTTATTTCTAAAATTATCGACATTTTATTACTAAAACAATCATAACTTTTTTCATAATGCTCAGAATGACATGATACTTGAACATTTAACAACTAGACAACTGTAAAATTCATAGGTCACATATAAAATTGGTGACTGTTTGTCTTTTAAAAAATTGATCAAAATCTGTTCTAAAAATTAATAAATTATTATTATTATTTATTTTATTAAGTTTAATGCTCAATCACTGAAATTGTTCGTTCGAATGTATTAGGAGTTTATTATTTATTTTATAGTGTCCAGTCATGTGTATATAAGTCTTACTTTGAGATCCTCCAAATCAACTATCCCATTCAATATGCTGTTCACAGTGCATTTCCAGGAAAACCGTCCGAAACTCGACCCCCTCGCAAAAATATTGCAAAATTATCACTAAATTCTCTTGGAAATTTCGACAAAATTCAGTTTGAAAGCAAACTCAGGGAGGAAGATGAAGTGCAAAGAGGAATCTTTGAACAGTCCTTCAAAAGTCTTTCTCGAGGAAAGTTGGAGGGAATAAGATATTCGACCATTAAACTTGTTTTGTCGAACAACGACTAAGTATTATTTTAGAGCATGGATCTTGGCTTGTCTTTTCATTCAGCTTATTAAAAGACCAACCCTCCATGGTTTGGGTCAGTCAAGTTTGTCTGTAGTGGCTTCGCAAATGGGAGGAAAACGCGACAGAATTTGTCAAGTTTGATGAATACGATGATAATTTACTGATGATAAATAGGGAGTAGAGAAACTGATAATACTCAATAAAATTTCAAATCGAGATTGCACAGCGGATAAAATATATTGTTCTCTATTACGTGTAATCAAATAGGCAAACTCATATCAATCAATAATGATAAACACCAGAGAAATGAGATTAGTGACACTAAGATTTTTAGGGTGGAAACAATCTTCCATTATATCAGAAATAATGAGTACAACCAAATGTTCTCTCTAGATTATCAAACTAGAGGCATACTATATTTCATCTAGATAAAAACAATAATCTTAGAAGACAATAAAAACAAGAGATGATTAAACTAAAAATGAAATAATAGTTCATTTTTTATCTTATTGGACAGCCTTAG
Organism: Begonia fuchsioides; assembly: GCA_003255005.1. Lineage (NCBI taxonomy): Eukaryota > Viridiplantae > Streptophyta > Magnoliopsida > Cucurbitales > Begoniaceae > Begonia > Begonia fuchsioides. The sequence goes on along the minus strand of QAOC01038961.1, from coordinate 115,384 downwards.
AAAGCAAAAAACACGATCTCCACCGTTCAGAATGTACCTCTTTATATCGCAAAGCTGTTGTCCAAATTGCACATCAATCCAACGGCTGAATCTTGAGATAATTGAATTCGACTCTAGCTACTGCAGAAAAATCCGAACTCTTTCAATGTCTCTTTTATATTCTTCTTTTCCGAACTTCATTCTTAAGGTTTTCTTCTAGACAAAATTCTTATATAAGACCGGCACAAATATGGGCTGAGCCCAACATTTACAACCACAGCTGTTCACGGTAAGTAGCATTCATGGCAAGGGCCGGAGAAACGATCGTACGGTATTATCTTGAGATCGCTTGGTACAAAATACGGTCGAAAAGGCTTTGGTTGTTGTGGTTGGGAATGTAAATGTCTGGTTTCCAAGAAGCCTGGTTTTGGTCTGTAATAACGCGTGGAACCAGACTTACAAGAAAGAGCTCAAACCCTCTCTCTCTAGCTTCTTACCAAACAATAAACATGAAATTTCATCTAACAAACTAGTGTGAAAAATCTCAAAAAAAAAAAGACAAGGGGTTGACTTCAAAAGGGTTGACGTTAATTCGACATCACCATCTGATGTCACTGTAAAAACATCCTATTGTTCCTCCCTCTTTCCTCCTATCTTCCACGAAACTCCGTCCACTTTCCCTTTCTTCACCCTATATATATCGCCCTCCTCCGCTACCCCCTCCCTCTCATCCCCCTTTCTCTCTCCTCTCCGTTTCTCTCTCCACCTCGACACCAGAAGAAAATGACAGAAAAAAGGTTTCTGAATGAACAAGAATCAAACCCAGATGAGCCCGCTGAGAAGAGAAAGAGAACTGGTCTTTTTCCTTCGTAAGTTCAAACCTCTTTAGGGCTTTGACAGTTCAGAAGAAGCTCTTGCTCTGTGTTTTGGCGAAACGGAGACGATGATGCTTCCTTTGCTTTTTTTTTTATTTGCAGCGTAATCGAAGAAGTGGCAATGCTAAAGTCTTTGAATCATCTTTGTTCAGCTTTAGAACCCGTGCTTAGAAAAGTGGTAAGCATACACATATTCTAATTTTATGATAATTAATAAAAGATTAAAATTTCATATTTTGAATAGTTGGATCTGATTGAAATCGATGTTTGAATATATATCTAGTTTTATTTGATTTTGGGTTTTTTACTTACAATTTAATTCGATCAAAATCGGACGTTTTGATCCAGATTTCGATTCCGGTCCGAGTCCCGTTCTTCCAACCCTTAACTATGTTGGTTAGATTATCTAACTTTTAACTATGTCTAGCTAACCCTCTTTGTATATGCACTGTTTGTTACCCGGCCGCCGGCTAAAAAAGCCGGGGCTTTCGGTTCAGAGGGCCGTAAAACGATGCCGAGGGGTCTGGTTTCAAATTAAAAGTAATTAAGGGGTAAAAATGATATTTTAAATTAATTATTTGAATTACTGTTAATTTGGTTGTAGGTGACCGAAGAAGTGGGCAAAGCTATGGATAAAGCTCTGCGACATTGTTCCCGCTCGGTGAACAGGTCTTCTTCTCTTCGAATCCAAGCCCTAGAGCCATCTAATCTGCAACTCGTCTTCCCCAAGTCCCTCTCTCTCCCCATTTTCACCTCCAGCAAAGTCCTCGACCTCCACCGCAATCCTCTCCGCCTCCGCATAGTCAACAGATTCAGCGGCCATGTGGTCCCCGGGAGTCTACAGCAGTCGATCCGCGTCGAGATCGTGGTGCTTGACGGAGATTTCGACGGAGCGGAGAAGGAGAACTGGAGCAGCCAAGAGTTCGAGGCCAAAATCGTGAAGGAGAGGATCGGGAAGAGGCCGCTGATTCACGGCGATTTGAATATTGTAATGAGAGACAGCGAGGCAACGATTGGGGATATCGAATTTACGGATAATTCGAGCTGGATTCGGAGCAGACGATTCAGGATCGGCGCTAGGGTTTCCCCGGGCTCAAGTTATCAAGGCTTTCGAATTCGCGAAGCTGTAACCGAAGCTTTCACGGTCAAAGATCACCGAGGAGAACGTAAGTATTTTCTCTGTATTAAAGTTGAAAATTCTACTATTTCTTCTAAAAAATTACAGTTGAAATTAATTTCAATTTTTATCACATTAACAAAAAAAGCTGTAGCTCTCATCACTTTCATTTTCAGTCTTACTCATCAAAAAGTACTTCAACTACTGCCTTCACCTTTTAAACCTATATGCAGATGCACATGTTTCCTGATATGACATTAATGAAGTGACCATTAAGATTTCCAGTCATTAGTCATAAATTAATTTATTGTCTTGAGCTGATGATATACTGTAACAGCTTAAAACTGGAGAGTAGATTAGTATTCAGGCTTAATATCACGTTATAAACTCCATGAAAAATAGCTCAAGATTGAGAGTTTTTTATTTTATGAATAGTATACAAGAAGCATCATCCCCCATCGTTGGGTGATGAAGTATGGAGGCTTGAGAAGATTGGGAAAGATGGAAAATTTCACAGGAAGCTCTCTTCTGAACACATCAACACAGTTCAAGACTTCTTAAAGTTATCCACAGTCGACCCACCGAGGCTACGAGAGGTACCATCCATTTACTTAAATATACCCGTTTTTATTTGTTTATTTATTCATTTACTGTGGCAGATTTTAGGAAACGGGATGTCTGACAAAATGTGGGAGGTGACGCTTAAACATGCCAGAACATGTGAATTGGGCACAAAAATGTATATTTACAGAAGACATGATGCCACTCTCTTCCTAGACCCGATATGTGAACTTGTTAGGGGGGTAATCAACGGAAAAATATGCTCTTCAAATGGTTACTCCCAGATACCTAAGGTATGACAATATAGCATGACAATTCTTCGATTGTTTGAAATATTTAATCGAGCAGGTAAACGATAGTTTCAAAATCTTCTCTGTTTTCTTTTTTTCAGCCCTATGTCGATAATTTATTGAGACAAGCCTATGATAGCTGGGCATGTTTGGAAGTAGTAGACGGTTCGGCAAATGAGACTAATATGATAACACAAGGTATTTGATCCTTGTTTCTTCTTTTCTTATCAAACATGAAATTGAGGAACATGAATTAGTAGAGAATCATGATATGATCGCGATTAAAAGCTACACCATTTGGTCAACAGGGCTCGTCTTCCTTCATGGACGACATCATAAAGTTGCATTCTAAGAATTTTTCATCTATGAATTTTACAGGTGATATGGGAGAAGACTATGGTAGCTTTGTTGGAATGCAGAGAATTGAAAACTACTTCCATAGGCAGATTGACACGAACAATGATATGGGTGAAGTTTATGAAAGTAACGAGTCGATACCGTGTCCAAATCCGTGGGGCAACAACTCATTAATGTGGCATTGACATATGGAAGTGTTTGAAAAGAAACGGAAGGTGTTGGTGGCGTAGGATAAGCGATGTGTATAAATAGAGAAATGAAAATGGAAGCTTTATTCTTTAAAGTGAAGCCCTTTCTGGGCTAAATGGTTGCCATTTGAAGGCGGCAACCTTTGGCTTCGAAGGATTAGCGTTGATTTAGTCTTTCTTCAAGGAATGCTCAATTGTACTAATTGTGCAGCTTATGCCTTATGGTATCATAAAAATCCTATCTTTGTGTGACTTTTTTTTTATCCGAATGAAATTTTTCAAAATACAAAAAGAAAGACAGCCTAAAGTGAACCAAAACTGAGCCCAAGCCGATAAAAATTGAGCCAAAAACTTGGTTTTCTTGACCTAAACCGAACCGACTTCTATTCGACTATACATCAAATCGAACCAAACTGATTCCACCACTACTTAAGCAACTCTCCACGAGATCAATAATCCGACAAAACGCCAGCATGGACATAACTCAGTTGGTTTAGAAATGACAGAGTTAATAACAAATTCTACGGTTCGAAGCATGGTGGTCGCAATGTGTGAGTTGTTACCTCCAATGTGGGGTTGCTCATTGTGGACGACATGTAAAAGACTTTCATCTCTAGCTCACTGAGTCACCGTGACTTACCCTCTCACATGTTGTCGGGCCAGGTGTAAGGGCTAGGGGACGAGAGATTTTGTCTCTTGGTAACAAATAATCCAACAAAACTACCTTGGACAATTAATGCAGCTTGACATTTTTTAGTGTGTGCCCTTAGTCTAATGATTGTATACCTTCGTAAAAATAACCTACGTGGCTAAAATATTTATAGACTACTTTTAAATCAAATATTACATAATGCCATAAGTTTTAAAATATAGTAACGATAGATTTATCTTATAATCGTATTTTTTAGTATTAATTTAATGTGTCGAATTGTTATTGATATAATAAATAATTATTTTAATTATAAAATATCAAATATAATTTAAATATATTAATCATAATTCAATGTAGGGCGGATAACTAAAAAATTGTTAGATGCCCTGTACGCTGTGAAACATTGAACAAAACGGTCTGAATGGGTACGGGCCCACTTCACTCGGCGATTAATTCGCGTATAAAGAAAATGGGGGATTGAGAAAAGTAGCCGTTGCCGCATCAAATTCAAATCGATCGCTCGTTCATTCGGTTACATAAAGACAAAAGCTTCGTCTCTTTCTCTCTCATCGAAGCCATTGGAAGGTCACTCTGAACTCTGAACTCTGAAGCTAGCCTATTCTATTTCTTAGAAGTCGGAAAGTGTTTGTGTATATCTTGCTGTATAAAAGTTTTCTAAGCATTTGCCTTCGGATCCGGACCGGAATTCCTGTGAGAACTTTCTCCTCTTTATAGCTGTTACTACTGAATAATTTCTGCTAAATTTATGAAGATTTTCCTGAATTAGAAATATTAGGGTTTGTTTATGCTAAATTTCCATTTGAGACTACTGCCACCGTATGTCTCGGTTATTTTGTAATCTCTATGAGAAAAATGAGAGATCGCGTTCAATAAGGAAAATTTTGTTTTCACCGAACAAATAAGGAAGATCATTTCGTAGAATAGGTAACATTTTGGTCGGTTTTTTAAATAATTAGTTTATGCGTCCTTTAGAAACCGATCGTGGATACGTTTCTATCTGATTTTCTGATTCTGGAAAGATTAAAATGTCGCGAGAACTTGCATTTGAAAATTTTTTGTAGTTCTAACAATGAGTAATGGCTAACAATGAGTAGGAGGGGAGAGCTTCGGCTCACACCCCTAGGAAGCTGAATTTTCTGGCGTTATAGTATTTTAGTAACTGATCTCCTTTTTTGGGGGCATGAAATTCTATTTTTAATTTGAAGTGCGTCGCAGTTTATCAGAGTGAAAGAATTTGAGCTGCATTTTCAGTTCTGAAGATCTGCCCCAATTATTGAATTGCCAAATCATACCTAATGCTCAAATACATATAAACTCATGATCGTGCAGCTTTCAAATTTCCACTAGTTCACTATCGAGAAAGAAGCTGATCTAAGTTGAAAAATGATGGTGAAAACTCCTGGGACGCCAGTCTCAAAGATTGAGAAGACATTGGCTTCAACTCCAGGTGGACCAAGGGCTAAGGAAGAAAAGATTGTGGTTACAGTAAGGTTAAGGCCTCTAAGCAAAAAAGAGCAATTAGCGAAGGACCAGGTAGCATGGGACTGTATCGATGATTATACAATTGTGCATAAACCACTTTCTAAAGACCGTTCTACTCAACCTGCCTCATTTGCATTCGGTATTTAAGCTCTTGGTTTTATTATTTTTTTATCATCTTGGTTTTATATCTCCACTTGTTTCTTATCATTGTGTCTTTTGAATCAGATAAAGTCTTTAGCCCAGTTTCTTCGACAGAGACAGTGTACGAAGGAATAAAGCATGTCGCGTTGTCTGCTTTGATGGGTATAAATGGTAGGACACGATGCATTTGATCTGTATTTTTCAGAACTATAATAGCCTTCTTATCTGTAATCATCTCGTGTTCCTACAATGCAGCAACTATATTTGCCTACGGGCAGACCAGCAGTGGGAAAACCTTCACTATGAGGGGAATTACCGAAAAAGCTGTTAACGATATCTATGAGCATATAATGAATGTAAGTAAATAAATGTAGTGTTTTTTTTCTCTTGGATAGAAAAGAAGTTTCTACCTTCATTTCCATTTTTCTAGTCAGTGGAGTTCATACCGTTTAAGTTGATTAGAGGCACCAAAATAACCTTCTCCTTTATATGACTACAGACCCCAGAGAGAGAATTTACAATTAGAATTTCTGGGCTAGAAATATATAACGAGAATGTCAGGGATCTTTTAAATTCAGAATCGGGTCGCAATCTAAAGCTTCTTGATGATCCAGAGGTATTTGATCATTTTCTAAGAATGAAGACAAATGTATGGCAAAAATTAATGTTCTATACTTGCAGAAAGGTACGGTGGTCGAGAAGTTGGTAGAGGAAACAGCTAGCAATGATCAGCACTTAAGACAGTTGATTAGTATATGCGAGGGTAATGATAAAACTAATGCCCAGAGCTTTGATTTGAGTTCACTTGTTTCAACAATCAAAATTTTATGCATATCAATTTTCTCTTTTTCACTTGAAGCTCAAAGGCAAGTTGGTGAAACTGCTTTAAACGACAACAGTTCACGGTCACACCAAATAATAAGGCTGGTAAGTGCAGATCTTAAATTTCAGATTCTTATGAAAATATAAACTTCTAAAAGGAGCCACTGAAATTTTTACTGCTTATTTAGACAGTTCAAAGTACTCTGCGTGAAAATTCAGATTGCGTGAGATCTTTCGTGGCAAGCTTGGTAAGAAGTGTAATAAACTTCTCATGGTTTCTTTTCTGATTAGTACTGACAATCGATTCAATGATGTGAAGAATTTTGTTGATCTAGCTGGAAGTGAAAGAGCTTCTCAAACTCATGCAGATGGCACTAGGCTAAGAGAAGGGTGTCATATCAATCTTAGCTTGATGACACTTACGACTGTAATCAGAAAGCTCAGGTTTTAATCATTTATCTATATATATATTTTTATTTCTGTGACTAGTTTTCACAACTGTCCATACAAAAATCAGAACGATTGAGATGAAGTTAAATTTTTATGAGCCCCTATAAATATTTGATCTGCAGCGTTGGAAAAAGAAGTGGTCATATACCTTACAGAGACTCCAAGCTTACTCGCATCCTACAGCCCTCCCTTGGTGGAAACGCACGTACTGCCATCATATGTACATTAAGTCCAGCACAAAGCCATGTCGAACAATCACGTAATACTCTCTTGTTTGCCACACGTGCAAAGGAGGTCACCAACAATGCTCAAGTCAACATGGTAAAACTCACAACGTCTTACCCTTTTTTCATAATCGAAGACATTGGATTACACTGATAACGTTCTTAATTTTCCTTTTACATAGGTTGTTTCAGACAAGCAACTAGTTAAACATTTACAGAAGGAAGTGGCCAGGCTAGAAGCTGAGCTACGAACTCCTGATCCAACAAAGGAAAAAAATTGGAAAATTCATCAGGTAAATCTAAAAAAAAAACTCCCTTTTAAGGCCATAAAAATTAGCTAATGTTCAATCATATCCAGATGGAGATGGAAATTGAAGATCTTAGGCACCAAAGAGACCAAGCAGTGTCTCAAGTGGATGAGTTGCGCCAACTACTTCAGAAGGACCAGCGGGTATCTCTCTCTTTCTTTATCCATCTATCTATATATCACTAGCAGTCCTCTAAATTAATTCTCTTCGTGGTCAGATTTCAAATCCAGTTGAATCACCTCATCCTCCAGTGAAGAAATGTCTCTTCTATACTGATGAACCATCCCAAAAACTCATCAACAAGGACCTTAGTCGTGGCCTTGTCAGGCAGTCTATGAGGCAATCATCAACTGCTCCTTTCACCCTTATGCATGAAATTCGAAAACTTGAACACCTCCAGGAGCAGCTGGGAGAAGAAGCTAATAGAGCCCTGGAGGTTTTACAAAAGGAGGTAGCTTGTCATAGATTGGGAAACCAAGATGCTGCTGAGACAATTGCCAAGTTGCAAGCTGAGATAAGAGAAATGCGCTCTGTTCATACGATGCCGAAAGAAGTTGAAGTTGGAAGTATGGTTGATACAAACAAGAGTGTAAGTGCTAATCTGAAGGACGAGATAACTAGACTTCATTCACAGGGAAGCACTATTGCAAATCTGGAAGAGCAACTTGAAAATGTTCAAAAATCCATTGACAGATTGGTGATGACTCTTCCGACTATTTATACAGATTCAAATGATGAAGCAATTTCCAATGCAAGGAATCATTCAAAAAAGAAGCTAATTCCTTTAGCTACGAGTAATGTCATGAACCAGCAGAATTTGATGGGGGTTGTTCCTTGCTCACCTTCTTCAACTTCTCGGCAAAACATGGAATCCGAGATTGAAAATAAAGCTCCCGAAACATACAATGACATTTCATCAAATTCCCTCCAAGAATTGGAAAAAGAGACTCCAAAAAAGAATGAAGGTGGAGATGTGGCATCAAAGCCTGTTTATCAGCGATCAAGTTCTGTAAACATGAAGAAAATGCAGAAGATGTTCCAAAATGCTGCAGAAGAAAATGTAAAAAGCATAAGAGCTTATGTGACAGAACTGAAAGAGCGTGTGGCAAAACTGCAATACCAAAAACAGCTACTCGTATGCCAGGTACTGTACATGTTTAAAAAATTGCACCACAATGTCTCTCAGTCCATTTATCAATTTCTTCAACTTTCCATTTGTATATGCCTCTAGGTGCTAGAATTGGAAGCAAATGAAACAGATGGTAACAATTTTGAGACCGACAAGAATACATTAGTGACTGAGGAAGTTCCTTGGCATGTAACGTTTCAAGATCAAAGACAGCAAATTATCGAGCTGTGGGATTTCTGCTATGTCTCCATCATTCACCGGACTCAATTTTACTTGTTATTCAAGGGCGATCCGGCTGATCAGATTTACATGGAAGTGGAGCTTAGGCGCTTGACTTGGTTACAGCAACACCTAGCGGAGCTTGGCAACGCAAGCCCGGCTCATATTGGAGATGAACCAACCATCTCTCTATCATCAAGGTGCTTCTCTATAACATTACCACGATCACATAAATTAAATTTGTATTACCTGTTATATTAATCGATTTCTCTATTTTTATTATCAGGCTACTATTCTAAAGTTCAATAATTGAGATGATTGCAAATTTCTTGTTTTGCAGTATTAGACAATTGAAACGGGAAAGAGAATTTCTCGCGAAACGATTGACTTCCCGATTAACGGCAGAGGAGAGAGATGCATTGTACATGAAATGGGACGTGCAACTAGAGGGCAAGCAGAGAAGGATACAATTTGTAAACAAGCTCTGGATGGATCCACACAATCCAAAACATATTCAAGAGAGTGCAGAAATAGTGGCATTGCTTGTAGGCTTCTGTGAAGGTCAAAACATGTCAAGAGAGATGTTTGCTCTCAACTTTGCCAATCCTTCTGATAAGAGGCCATGGCTGATCGGATGGAATCCAATCTCAAACCTTCTTCATTTGTAAGAGAAAAAAGCACACTGCTCTGTAAGTATATTCCACCCAATGTTACTCTTATTTTCAAGATTTTTTCTTCATGTGATCAAGCTCAGTCTCACTGTTCATCATCATGTCAATTTAATGACAATGAGTTTATCTACTTCAATAATAATCTATCCCGTTACAGGTATTTCTCTATATTCATCATCCACAAGTACTTATGTTGAAATATGAAAATGCTTTCTTTATTTATTATTTACTGCGAGAACTTGTATGCTGTGTTGAACAGAGAAAGATGAATTCTATTATAAACTGTCATTTATTATAATATACCAGAATAACATCTCCAGACAGTAAGCTTTGCTCAGAAGCTCTCTCTCTCTCTCTCTCTCTAAAATCCTAACCATTTGCACGAAAATGCAAAGAATAAGAAGACAGATCCAGAGAGAGAATTAGTAGTTAGAGAGATCTAGCATTTAGGATAAGGAGTTCCACAGGAAGTTGCAACTTTTCTAGCGTTAGGAGAGTTCACCATTTTCTTGAGATTAGGGTCTCGAAGGTATTCACAGAGACATGGGTGCTGCTGTTCTTTGATTTTGGAGCAGCAGAGCTTAGTAGGTGGAGTTGGAGATATAATGGCGTCCAAGCACGAGCTTAGCTCGATTGGATTGCATTTCACGGCTACTGTCACGGATGCATCTCCCGTCCCAACAAACATCAAGGTGGCAAGAGCTGCTATTACTACCAGGGATTTCATTTTCTCTCTCTAGATTGTACCTGAAATGAAGAAGAGAGAGACGGGCTTTAAGTGTGGTTCTTTCTCTTCTGGTGTTCTTCATTTATAGAGCTAAGAAGTAAGAGAGAAATAGAGAAATGCAACGTGCATGCCATTGAGCAACCTTTAAAGATGTAAGTTTAACTGATGATGAACAAAAAGAAGGCGGTGCAGGGAAAAATGCATGATCGACAAGTGACCAACTCCAATGAATCAAAACCCACCTATTTCTTAAAGTTTCCATCTTCACATTTTGGCCTCATTGTGCGTACTAATGCAGATGAAAAGACTTGTGTTACTAGAACCTCAATATAACACAATAAATTTTACTTTTTTTTTAATTTTAGACTTCAGCACCGAAATGGTCAATGGATCACTCCACCCAAGGGAGGAATGGAGGTTTCAAATGGGGACCGAATCCTATCGTTAGAGGGTAGATCCCCGTTTATGTTTCTGGTCGGTGGAAGGTTTTGATCAGGAGTAAAGTCTAAGGTGGAGTGGTAAACTATGGGTACAACTTTTAATAATTAGGATAACTTGTCAATAACTAGATATAAATTAACACCGGGCTGAACTTGGCAATTAGCTCCTAGCCCAAATTAACGTGATACTGAAACCTCAACAGTCCAAATTGAAATTAAATGAATTGCTGAAACAGATGACCTTTTTGCCAAGATCGTGAAAAAAGTCAATGTGGATTAAGGTGAAGATAGATGAACTACTTACAAACGGTGCTGCTGCTGTCTTCTATAACATTGACAAAGATGAGTCTACAGCAAAATTTATTTCATTAGCTTTTGCCATTTCCTCTCTGCAAGGAAGTGAAGCTTAACCTGCAATTAAAAATAAACAAGAAGAAATATCGCTCAACTGCAGTACGAGAAAATAGACACAAATGGAGGGAAATTCATCTTTAGATTTCACTTTCAGCTGTAAAGAATCGTTTTTATTAAAAAGATGTAATTACTTTTGCAATAAATGGAGAGGGCCTTAGATACAGTCAACATCAATCACTTTCAAAACTAGTGGCAATTTGAAAAATAGTAAAGATAAGCAGAGACCAACTCTCCTTGCTTCAAACATTTTCATGTCCTTCAACAATGAGAAGAAATTTATTTTTTATCATTGAAGAAAATGGAAAGGTGATAATTAAGGGCGTACCTGATTATTGGCTTCTTCTGAACCTCTGTGTGAGATGGTGGTCTTTGGCCGAAGGCACAGCATGCTCCACAGGCTAATTGTAGTAAGCAAAATTAGACACGAAACTAGACGAACTAAATCACGTGATTAATATGACAAATTTGTGTAACTTTCATTGGTCCAAGCGAAACATGTCATTAAACAAGAGTGCACGGAAATTGTTTTTGAAAAATAATTATTGAAATTGTTCTTAGAAGCTTTGCTAACACATAGGTCCAAGAAGTTTTCGTCAATTGCATTTCATCAGCAAAAAAATAATAAACTATTCAGAACACTTTCACTTGTCACAAAACACAAAATGTTCTCAGAAAACAATTGTTAAAATACGAAGGATACCATTCCAAAATTTTATGTTTTATGCACAATCGCCAAAAATTAACAGATAACCTCAAAATAAAAGCAAGTTTCAAGATAAAGATGTTCGACCTCAAGCTCCTCTAACCCTTCATTGTAGAATGAAATAGAGGAAGGGCCAGTTTCATTGGAAGAAGTTACCGCAGCAACTACCAAAGCATTTTCTGCTGAAACCTCCATTGTGCTGCTCCCATTCATATTTGTCTCATGATCGTCGACTTTATTTCGATCTTCATTTTCAAGCTCATTAAGCTCAAAATTTTGTTGGGATTTACACGGGCCTGACAATATCTTCTCTGCTTCGTCCAAGTTCAAAGAATCAGTAGGACCAGATAACGTTTTCATAGACAAACTCCGATTCAGTGATTCATTTGCTGGCCCATTCTTAAAATCACCACATAATGTTGCAGATACACCACTATCAGACTTCACTGAACAAGAACTAGACGTGCTGACAGGACAAGCCTCATGGAAAACCTCAATAAGAGGCACCAAAGTTTTGCCTTTTTTTTCAAGACATCATCTATATCTTCAACTTGTTTTCTCTCCTCTCCACCTTCTGAAACATCTAAAGTTTCTTCAGCTTCGGGTGACACGACTTCCTCCACAGAATGTGACCCCATCTTGACTATTTCATTTCCCAGACCTTTATCATTAGCAAGCTTTTTGTTCTTTCCATCATCGGCACCATCTGAACCTTCTTTCGCGTCAACTGATTGAGCTTCCTCTGTAAAATGAGGCACCAAAGTTCTATTATTTTTAGCTAAGCCAAAACTATCACTATCTTCGGCCAGTTTCCACTTCTTTCCCTCATCAGAAAACTTGTTTTCTGCACTTCGTTTGACATCCCAAGTAACTTTTGAAGGACGCGAAGGACAAACTCCTCCAGGAAATACAAAGTTTGGAATGTTTCTCCTTTTAACATGAGTTACATGAATCTCCATTCCTGGTTTCCAGAATGTGTATATGTTGACAGAATGCTTGAACTTTTCAACTGTTAATCGTATGTCAAATTGTTCACCTTCATTACCAGGAACTCCTTATTTTCTTTGCAACCCCATGAAGTAACTGCAATGGAAAGGTCTAGAGTTGTCTGTAAAATCTCCAGGATGTGGATGACACTGAAGCATGTTAAAAGTATGCCTCTCAATCTGCATTGCACAATTTTTAGCTTTTTTGTTACCCTACATATGAAGTAAGTGAAGAGAACAAATAAAGGAGAATACATAAATTATTAACTTGACCTTTAATGTTAACCGGCAGAGTCGAGACTCAACCCAACCTTTCCATTGTCTGAGATCATCTTCATTTTCTGCACATATGTCTATCTGCAAATAGTTCTTATAAGCTTCAAAGAAGGCATAACGCTCAAAAAGGGTATCCCAATCAGCCATATTCGACCCCATCGCCTGAAAATCACACAAAATGTAATTCAGTCGCACATAAAAAGAGCACTCTGAAAGGTTCACTACAAGAAAAATCTGTTACATCACATTCATCAGCACATCCAGAGAAAGATAGACACAAAGGAGGAGTCCAAGTTGCATCCTAAAATAAAATAAGGAATATTGATCATAAGCGGTAGTAACTAAAAGTCAATCAGGTACCAAACTAATCTCTTTCCTTAGAGCTGGAGCAATAAAAATGAAAGATTTTACTTTAAATATACGAAATAATGATCATAAAAAACTACTGGATGCTAAAATGGATATGCAGAGAATATAGTTCAACATTAAAAAACATACCTCACAAATGTCATGTCCCCTCTGAAACTCCTCTAGCATGATTCACAGAGTACTTGATGAAACATTGTAGCTAGGGTTCATACAAGGATAAGCAGGAGTGATTATAGGCATCATGTGAAACCTGTCTTTTGGATTACGCCTGGGATCCCACACTTGAAGACCTAGTGATCCTTCTTCAATAGCACAAAGCATGACTGGATTTGGCCAACGCCACTGAGTAAAAACTCTGAAGAACCGTGACACAAGCACATTGGGCAATGCATTGGGATAAAGTTGGCAGATTCGAGCAACGAGAAGGGCCCAGTTTATGCCACCAAGGAACCCAGTAACCTAGCCACCAGAGAGAAACATAATGAGAAAGAGGAAAGGTCAACTAAAAGATCAAAAAAGTTATGCTAACATACATTTGAATAAATACCTCATCGTTTTGCCCAATGCCTCATGCATCTCAATGTTGTTCTAAAATTCTGAAGTTTCAAATGAGATACACTGTCAGAGTGTAGTAACACAATAAAACATAAACCATTCACAATAGTTTGTACAGGATATCTGCCTGAATGTTAGGAACCAATCGCAGAATTTGGTCTGTAACTCTACATCCATTCAGACTTCGAACTGTCTGTTTGTCAGCATTCTGAAGTATCGAATCTTGTGAAATATCCAAGTCCTGAAACAAAATACATGTTATGAAGAAAGAAAAAACATGAGGCCAATAAAAATAAGTTTGTTAAAAAACAAGACGCTAACATAGTGCATGTGAGAGAAATTACTAGAATACAAAGGGTGAAAAAATTGATTTAGAACTATCAAAGAGACACCCTTGCAGATAAATGGTATCTTGTGGAGCAGGGAGCTTTGCCAGCAAAACAAGAAGTTTTGAGCAAATTGTTATTTACAAGTCTCAAAAAGACACCATTGTCGAAAATGGGTATCTTGAAGAGGAGAGAGGTTCAGTGCCAAAAGAAGAAATTTTCAAGAATTCACGTGGTACACATATAAAATTCAACTACGAAATTCTGGTCCAATTTGAAAACTACAAATTATAGTACACATTGCGGACAATAAAATGATAAATTATAATAGCCACTTACTTCAGGAACAACCCAAAGTGATAATTTTGCATAAAGAAGATTAATGGAGACACCACTGAACTTAAATCTCAACACAGGAACATGAGCATCTGGTACTGGATGCATCTCTTCTACTTCAGGCATCTCTGATAGCATCTTATGCAGCTCCACGAAGAAATCTTCCTACAGAAAAGTAATAAAACAAACAAAATGTATCAAGAAATTCATCCATTTAGAGATACTTATAAGTAGAAAATAAGTAAAATTTTAAAATGATAATGAGTCTCACTTCACGTGTTGCATGTCTGGGCCCCACACAAAGAGTGCCAATATCAGCACCAGGACCATGTACCTAGGAAGTGCAAAGTGAAAAAAAATAACCACACTAAGTAATCTTGCCACCTAAAATACATCATTATAGAAACCAAAATGTACAAATTAATTGATGGTACAGATTTTCTAAACAAACTAAATGTGACTCAAACTACTATGATCCTATTCATGTATAAACTGAATACATGTTTGGTATTTATGCTTTAGAAAAAAAAACTGGAAATTACAATTATCCAATGACAGACGGTTTTTCATCGTCTATCACATAATAATGATTGTAGACGGGTCAAATGTATGAAGTTCGAATTTGTATGTTAAACTTTGAAGCAGTTACCATAAATATTTGGATTAAGATGTATGATAGGTTAGAGAGAGGGAATAGACTGCAACTAGCAGACACAATTATTATTCAAATTTTAATGATGTACAATGAACATTGAACTTATTCAATATAATTTGAATGAACAGCTTCATTGAATAATTGGGACGAAGAACACCTGTTCTCTTATATATCTTGGTAGAGTAAAAAAACAAGGTGAATTTTTTCAAACCACCAGAACCAATTCATTGAGTATTATTAGCCTTAATATTAGCAACCAGCCATAATAAGACCAATTTTTTCTTGCACTCAAGACTCCGAAAAGCGCTGTGTGATAGCATTCAAATGAAGTTAAAAAAGTATTAGTTGAAAGAAGACTAAATTCTCTCATCATAAAAATAAGAAATGATCTGATAAGTCATGAAAAATAATTAACACTAAAAGGCAGCACTAGATTGGATAGGGCAACTAAGAGCAAGAAAAAGCTCCCTACCCCTAGTCGATAAGAACCAAATGTGAAAATCTTAGCATTGGCTTCTTGCACAAGCTGCTCATTCAATCCCTTGCCCCGGCTAATTGCTTTAACCCAAATCTTCACAATCTGATTCATAATAGAGCATAAATTCAGATGCGACAAGTCGATAAGAAAAAATTAACAACCAACAGAGGTAATTGTGTTAACAGATACATAGAGGCTAACCTGGTCTAGGCGACCAAGAACTTCTTCTCTATTTACTGCTTCTTCCTGACTTTCATACAATCCAACATCTTGCAAATACTGAATACTCCAAACCACGCAAAAAAAAAATTAAAATCAGCAATCTTTCGAACCAGGAACTGTATAAACTATTGAGGATGACTTGTAATCAAAACCTTTTCGAGTTCTTGAGTCTTGATTACATCATACTCTGACGGGCCACCAAGTGAAATGGGCTCAGTGATTCCTAATCTCTGCACGGCATTACTCCGAGCATTCATGGCAGAGCTCCCCATTAGAAGAAATGATCACAAGTTCAATTTATTCTATGTTTAGTTTTTTTTTACTCTCTACCACTCTCTTTTGTTACGGAATATAGAAATGATATTTTTACAAAATATTGCTCTTTTTTTCTGCCATTTCTTTTCAACGAAAATCAAACCAGAAACAATGAATAATATAGTAAACATGAATAAATGTTCACAATACAGCACCGGAAGCGAACAATCCATTAACACGGACGCCAAAGCTACAACCAAAACGAAATCGAAGAACTGAAATCCTAGGGCTAGAATCACGTTTCCTTTTTATAACAAAAACTGAGATTACGGAACGAAAATACAAGACCGATTTAGGCCAGAACTGGACACAGCAAACTCAATCCCTAAACAAAAAGCAAAAGAACCGATATAGAAGATCGAAGAGGAAGACGTAAAACGGCCAATGAACGACTCAACTTTCGGTCTCTAGGGTTCATCTGTCTAGTTCTTCGGCCATAACTGTTAGCGGATCATCAAAAACCATCATCCTGACAAGAAAGAGAAAATCAAAGGAAATCCATTACACATGGAGGGAGAGGGAGAGGGAGAGGGAGAGGGAGAGGGAGAGGGAGAGTACCTTAGTCACGAAGTGGGGTGGATTAGGGCCAGGAGTAGGAGGGTTTTTCTGGCTTCATTGGCGCTTTCCTTTCTACGGCCTTCTAGAGCACTTAGAAAATTGAAAGTAAAAATTTAAAAATTAACTAAATCTTATTCCATTTACAGGCAATGAAAAATAAATAAATATTCACTTTTATTTTCCTTTAATTCGTGGGAAAATAAATACAAAAAAACAAATATAAAATTGTAAATACACAGAACACAGAAGAAGGAAGAGGAAAACTATTGACGAAGAAGCTCCAGCGCTCTCATCAATGTCGGTCTAAACCTCTGGACATTAAGATTTACATTTTGCTTGTCCAAATAAACAGATTTAAACTCCCCCCATCCCTTTTTCGAGATGAAGCTCGGATTTTTCAGAACATCATCGTCCCTCGAGTACTGCTGGATTAAGCTACTCTCTTCTACGCTTATTTTGTATTCTAAGTATTTTATGTTCATCGCCATTGAAGGGTCTCCGAAGAAGTTCTTGGACACCCAATCCACTCCTCCAAACGGAGTTATTTGGATGAAAACGGCGTTTTCTGGTAGAAAAACTATGTTCGTCAATCCAGCTCCGTGAACTCCCATAATCACGTCACATGAATTCACAGTCTCTGCAACTCTCGTCATGTTCGAATCTGGCTCTGTTATTTTCACTTTGAATCCTAGTCTTCTTCCCATCTGGATGATTTTCTTTGTGTTGGTAAAAGATCGCGTCCGTTTTCTCGAAACGACCAGGAGTTGAGGCTTTTTGGTGTTGTTTTGGTCGATTCGAATCGCTTTTTTTCGCTTTAGATTGTAGGATTTTCTCAAGAAGTCCTTGAATTCTTTCATTGTGAGTGAATGTCTGATCGGATCGATGCTTAGCTCCTTTTCGTGCCGGTTTAGGCCGATGATCCCACTCGGGAAGCAATGAATTTCTTCGGTTTCGTTGTCGATGTCAATAATTTCGTAATTCGACAGCCCTTGTAGGATCGTCGTGAATTTCTCCACCCACCATTCCCGTTTGTCCGTGATCAGAAACTTCACCTGGCCGGCAAATCTTCGAGACGTGACGAAAAGCGGGACAATCACATCGGTGAAATCGTGAAAATGGTTTCCGCAATAGCCTGCATTGGAGAACAAGATGGCCGGGACAGAATGGTTCTTCGTGCATACCGGGATTGTCGACCGCCGGTCGATCGATTTAACCGTCCATTCTCGTACGTGGCTCATAGCCGATTGATCCTGTTTTCGAGCATATGGCCGGATGATACAAGAACCGTTCATCGGATTTGAATCGATGAAAACAGAATGAGATCTCCCAACAATCCTCACATTCTTGTCAATGTCACAAAAATCTGTTTTTTCCATGAAATTGCAGACTGGTCGAGTTATGTTTGTGGTCACAAATTCGACCTCTGCAAAAACCATGAACATGGAGATCTTAGTAAAATGAAGTTAAAATCAGCCATAAAAGATTGAAATCAAGTTCGAAAAATCGACCGACCTTCGAGCATTTGGTCCGAGGCTTTCGTTTCTTCGATCATCAGCATTTTCAGGCCACCCCCCATAGACAACCTTAGAGAATGAACTGCACGAGAACACGACAACACGTGACGAAACGAAACTCGAGAAGAAGCGAATCTTAGAACTCGTCGAAAACGAGCAACTTACGAGACGGAAAGGGGCCGATGTAAGGTTTGAAGATCGTGAAAAAAGTTAAAAGAACGAAGCAGCAAGCGACCAAAGCTCCATAGCCAAACTTCTTCTGCTCATGCTTGCTAAAACTCCTGGCCAGGATCGCATCATACACCATTATGCTCGTAAAAAGCTTCCTTTTTTACGTATATCTCTTCATAAACGCATTCTCAAATGCAACAAAGAACAAGAACATGGCCTCAAAACAGTGCTCCCAGGGCGAATCACGAATCATCGGCACTAGTTTTCAAAAGCAAAGTGGCAGAGCATGAAGTTCAACGCTTATAAAACCAAAAAACAAAGGCCATTTTCATTAGGATTCTGAAGAAAATAATAAAATAAGAAAGAGTAGAAGGCGAAAGCGACACCTGGGTTGACGAATTTGAGTGATTTCCTTTTGTTTTTCATGATTTGTCTGGTGAGTTTCTTGCATACATTCATCACCAAGTGCCGGCTATGGATTCCAGCTTTGAAATTTGAACGAGCTTACTTAATTATCAAGCTAATTCCTTTTGTGCTTAAGCATAATCCACATTTATCGATTTTCATAAACTTTTCTATCTATATATGTATACAAAACCGAAGAACACGGACGTGGAATCTGAAGACGGGTTTGGTCTTAGACGCCGGTTGAACCGAACGATTCTAGAAATGTTGCTTTGAGAGGCAAGTTCGCTCGTACGAGGCGTCTATAAATAGGAGCACACTCATCGGTGTAGCTCACCCGACGATTATACATCAATTGTCAATTAACGTTTTAGTATTCAGTTATCGAATCGCGTTAACAAATCATTTTTGATTTCTTTCCCTTCTCTCTTTGTTACTATTGATCCTACAACTCTATGAACGCGTTTGTTGCAGGAATTCAAACGGATGACATCGAGTCGAAGGAGTTTCACGACATAATTCACGATTTTCTGTGATTTTTTTTAATTTTAAATGTCGTATTCAACTCGAAAAATATATAAAAATATTATTTTTTGACTGAAAATGTGGTATTTAAAGGAAGTCCACTTTGAGTTGTTATCTGTACCGACAGATTCTGAGTAGAGGAACGAAAATAAGTCATTGGTTAGTTGTTTTTAGTGGATTATGACATTTTAACTCTATTTTCCAATATTTTAATTAATTCAAATACACTTTTCTCCCCAATGGGGACGTGCCACGTGTAATATGACAAAAATAAAGAACATTGGTAGGCAGTGGGTCATCATTCTCTCTCCAAACGGGTGAATAATAATTTAATTAAGAAAATTAAAAAAAAATGAAATTATATTTAAAAACTATGTGAATGGGATGCACGTCTTAATTTGAACAAAATAAATTAATTGGAAATAAAATAGAAGAAAAAGGTCGACCAAATGAGTATCATTTTGTTGTCAATGTTTGGTACCCATTGCAAATGATTGCTGTATGAAACCCAATGCACCTAACATATATTATGTGTCATTTTCTCGCTAATTATCGTTTATGTGCTTAGGGCTTAAAATCATTTTTGATTTACGTGATTTTACGATTGAATTTTAAAATTTAAATTGAATTAAATGAACATTTGAATTACCACTAAGCAGGCATCTGTCAGATTTATTTTATTCATTTTAAATTTTTATGAATTATTTTGTTAAATTACATAATTTAATTCATTTTTTATCCTAACTATTATTGATTAACGAACATATTTGGATTGGTGCAAGGGATAATTCATAATTATGAAAGTATATTGACATATTCATATTATTTTCTGATAGTTCAAAGTATTGATTTCATGGCCTTTAATTTTTTAAAAAAATTAAAAAAGATATTAAAAACTGATAAAAGTAATATTTTAAAATATTACATATAATGCATATGTTATTAATCAACCAAAAGCGATAAATCACTTTAAGTAGTTGATTAATTGAAAACACAAGTAACAATGATTAAGAAAAAGAAACAAAACTATAACCCTGCCAATGGGCCCTAAATGATTGATTAAAATTTTAATAGCATCATAATCATTTATTTTTAAAAAATTAAAATATAATAATCAAATTTACATTTTATTATATTTAAGTCAAATTTTTAATTAATTTTAAAATTTATATCAAATTTTATAATTTTTTATTTATATAAACTAACATCGATCAATAAATTATAATTTTTTTAAAAAATTAAAATTAAAATTAAATTAAAACTAACCGTTTTAATTTGATTTATGAACCGGGTCTTATTTTGTACCCTAAAGAATAGAACTAAGGCCTACTAAGTAATCAATGACCAAGAAAAGAGAGAGAGAGTAGACTACCATAATTGAACCTTGTAATTTCACTGATTATAACAGCAAACTATATGTGTCAAATAAAGAACTCATGGCAGAAATATAGATCCAGTAATATCCAAACGAAAGAAATTCCATCTTCTTTTCTTTTCTTTTCTTGGTTTTTTTTCCCTGGAAATAGCCAGAAAAAAAACTCAATCAAGGCATCCTTAATAAACTACATGGCAATCAAACGAGTCGAAGCGATTCCAATTAAAACCACCCATTTTGACGACACTTGATTTGGACACGTGGAATAATTGTCCCGCTGACTCGGCTCGACTTCGATCAGTTACTGCACCGTAGAAAACTTGAACATCGATTAATTTGGAAAACAAATATCGAAGAATAATAATCAACAGCATATTTCATATATGTTTAAGAGATACTTTCAAAAATTGTATAAATTTTCAGATTAACGTACTGGAATGTAAACTCACCTCTCATGCCAATATAGTTCTAAGCACTTGAAGAAGCAAGATCAGTCACCTTTCCCACAGCCACTGTCTTACCTGTTAAATAAATAAAAATTAAGCCTTTATCTACCATAATATGATAACCATTAATTCTTTATCCGGAAAAAAAGCCATATTTTCAAAAATCACCTTCTGTGCGAAGAGTGAACCTTCCGAGCTGAGCAAAATCGGAAAATTTTTCGATGCAAATTAAATTATTCACCTGGGGAACACATTGCCAGAACATAGGTCATAACGTCTTAGTTCTACATTTTACAAGATCGAAATCTAAGTATTAAAGCAGAAAACTATATGATCAATGTCATTGGATGTGGATAAATATCTTCTCCGGAAACATTTGCTCAAACGATATGTAAAGAAATAAATAAATAGTCTTCCTTCATTTGAGTTCGCCCATAATCAATAAACATCTTTGAATGAAAAATCTCATCTTGATTTCACACTTTCCAAAAGAACCATTTTGGAAATATTTGGAGAAATAACTTGTTTTCCAGTTTAAACATACTATGTGACATCCATGACATTTAAAAACCCGTTATATAAGAAAAATATACGACCTGTTAAGGTTATACTAAGAAACAAAGCAAACCTGGACTCGGCATACAACGACGGCACCATTCTTCACAAAGAGAATTTTCTTTTTGATGGGTTTCTTTGTTTTTGGATCAATCTGTTGTAGAAGCTCCAAAATCTCACACTCTTCAACAACCGAATGAATGTGCAACACAGCTTTATATCCAGCAGTAAAAATTGCCTAAAACGAAAGATTATAACAAGATCAAAGCTAGAAATATCAAAAGATTTTAGGAGACGAGTGTAAAAGAGAACAGAAACTCACATTGTCGAGCAATTCAAGAATCTGCAACTGTGCAACAAACTCAGTGACAGAAGGTATAGGTTTCACTGCCAAGAAGATAAAGAGATAAAGCTTTAATTAAGGAAAATTAAACAAATGACCGCTCACTATCAATGTCACTGCCTCAAATGTTCTTTAATGAAGATTTTTTTCCTAAGTTGAATAAATGCGCTACAGGAAGATGGAAATAATACTAATGATAAACAACTTTTTGGCTGAGAAAGTTTTAAAAGTTTGATTTATATTATGCAATTCAAATTTACCAGCACTTGACAAGACAAATCCAGACGATATGTCATCTTCTTCAACACCAGATAATCTTATTCTCAAATTTTCTCCAGGTCCAGCCCGTGCAACTTTGTCTTCATCACAGAATACAGCAATAACTTTCACTTGAACCTAACAAAGGTGAAAATAAGTTTTAGAATTATGATGCCAGCATAATTAAATGAAAATGAAGAAACTAAATGTGAATAAGATCTTATAATGAACCTTGTTTGGCATTATCAACAAAGAGTCACCCTCACGCACACTCCCAGATTCAACTTTTCCCATAACTGTCGTTCCCATGTCTTTAAATTTATCAATTATTGGCATCCTGTGCAAGTTTGGGCAAACATTAAATAAATAAATTCAATACGAAGTTAGGAATAACTAGCATTGTTGCTACAAGGCTGGTAGCATCTCACCTAAATGGACCTTTTGGATCTCTCATTGGGCATTCGATTACATCAAGAACTTCAAATAGACAGGGGCCACTCCACCATGGACATATTTTTTTATCTATCCTAGCTTTCATGTTTAATCCAAGAAGACCAGAAATTGGAAGAAATTGTACATCTGTAAATTAAATCAGACAATGTAGTTATGGTTTTACGATAAATATTTTTTTTAAAAAATATAACATATTTATCTACTTAATGGTTTTCAAGTTATTCATTTAGGCAAATCATTGACTTGTTTTCATAATATCAAAACAATTGAATAGTGACCATTGATTTATAATTTGTAACTGAAATAAGAATAAAGTAGAAGTCCTTAATGTCTAGAATAACATTATCTTATTTCAAGATTGGTTGTTTATGACAGAAATATCAAAAACCCACAGGCATAATCAACTTATTTAGGCTTGAAGCAATTATCACGTCATATGCAACCTCTATGACATAAAATCAACATGCTAATCTCAGTTTGATGACAATAATCTGATTTTTCCAAAGCTTTTACGATGAATTATTGAGAAACTCTGAAAGGGAGTGAAACGAATACAAGATTCCAACTTATAATAAATAATACATGAGCGTCAAATACTTCTTGAAAGGAAAACCTTCAAGTCAAACAATACCTTTCTTCACATTGTAGCCTGACGACCTTAAAAATGGTGCCATCTTTGATTCTACTTCATCATACCTGATTCGAATGGCCAAAGGTATAAACTACTGGTAAATGCAGATATGATCAATAAAAGGGGGAGAGAGGTGAAAATAACCTTGCTTTTGACCAATTAACCGTGGGATCATCCATCTTGTTAACCACAACCAGCAGTTTAGATATGCCCAATGTTTTTGCAAGAAGCACATGCTCACGGGTTTGTCCTCCCCTCTCATATCCAGTTTCGAATTCTCCTTTTCGAGCAGAAATTACCTATCAATAATAGCATGGAATATGTATAGATCCAGAATATCCAAACCAAAATGACCTAGCCCCATAAAATTGCTCAAAAGAAACCATTAGCCTACCAGCACACCAATATCCGCCTGGGATGCACCACTGATCATATTTGGAACATAACTTTTGTGACCCTAAAGACAAGTCAGGCAGAAGTAAAATTCAGCCTCCACAAATCATCATATGCACATTTTGCTAAACTTCTAGCATCGAAAGATAAGTACCACAAGGACAGTATATACAATAAGAGATATAGTGAGAGAGAAATAATTCAAAAGTAAGACCTTGTATCTAAAATCATTTCCTGTCCATGCCATTGCTACTCTACTTCATTGTAAAAGAGCATTATAAAACAGTAAAAAAATTGAGCAAGAAAAAAAAAATACTCTAGTGAAAGCGCAAATGCAGTAATGGACAGATACAACATTTTAAACAGATAGAAGGTAACTATGTGATCCATTTGATCAAAATATGTTTCCATCGAGCATAAATTCTCAACAACAAAAGAATTGTACATATTTACATTATTTTCTCATTATACAAAAACTAAGGAATCTAAAAGATGACACCTAGGGCATGGTTAGAAAGAATCATGTAAGGACTTCATTAGTTGTGAAAAATGGTAAGTCTAGTATCTATTGAATCCAATTTTTTGTTTTGAGTCGTTGAATGGATAAAAGTCAAACTGACTTATAAGAGAAAAATTAACAAAACAAAAACAACCAAGCATATTAGGTGACCAAAGCAAATCCCCATAAAGTAAGACCAATAAAAATCACTTTATTATCTCCCGCAAACTCTTTTATCCTACAGAAATTAATCTCCGTCAAACTCTTTTATCCTACAGAAATTAAACCATATGGGAACATTGCTTTCTATAAAACCCCTTTTCACCCATTTGCGCAAGAGGATAAAGGATATTATTGCCACTAGTTCACATACTGGAGCATCCAGAATTGTAAATCTTGTAGATGTTGTTTCAAAAGATGCTCTTCCAACTTCAACAGTTTTTCCCTGCAATCATATCACAAATTTGATTAAATTATCAAATTTAAGATGTAAAGTGAACAGCAAATAAAATCAAAGTCAATCAAACAGCATCTTAGAGCATGAAATGGTTAATACCTTAACTCTCTCCTCCTCGTTGGTGTCCATTATATAGGCCATATACCTGGTGCACAAAAAAAAATAGAAGATGAATTATCTTGTACCAGCACAGGACCTTTGACCTTTCATCATAATTAAGGATGGTGAGAGGATTAAAAAGAGTGGCATAAAATATATTCAAGCAAACTAAAAAAAGAAAATGATACGTCCTCCAATGTGGTGAAGGTGGTTTTGGAAGGCTACAAAGAAACCCACCACCCAATAGTCTCATAAAGTTCTCATTTCCTTATTTGCCTAGTGTATTAGGTTGATTATGGGTTTAGTTTTAAATTATATAAGTGAGCATTTTGTATGGGAAAGGATATAAAGAAAGAAACTATCAAATGCACCAAAAAAGAACACAAAGAGAACAAAAAACTAAGAAAAGAACATGATTATAATAGAATGAATAACAATTAATTGAGGCTTTCCTCTCCTCTTGATGAGTAATTAATGAAGGCTCATCTCTCCCCCAAAGTTTACCCTAAATTTTTTTATATCATATGAGAGGAAGTTACAGATTACATCTCCAACTCCTAAGTGCAACTCTAGTTATATACCACATCCTTATCAACTTATTGCTCACTGTTAACTAATAGGTAGAAACTAAACAAAAATCATCCTTAGTCCTGAGCAGCAACAGAGATTCCTCAAATTACAAATAGACTCCACTCAATCCAAATACCAACTAACTGTATTAATCAGCCATTAATTTAGGGAAAACAACAAAGCTCTTAAAAATTATTCTGTCAAACAACTTTATTAGCAAAATTTAGGCTAACTCATCCACTTTACTCCCCCTCCCCATACCCATCAAAAAATGACATTGATGGTATACTCTCTATGAATGTTAACTAGTAACAAAAATCTAATTAATCTCTAACGTATTCGAAATAAAATGACAAATCGGTGACAGAAATAAGTCTTACACAAATAAATAGATCTTTAATGAAAATCAGAAAGATGTCTAACCAGCTTTCTCTGCTTTTCTCTTTTGCTTCTCTTTCGTACTTTTGGATTGTCCGATCATCTACCATACCACTAAGAAAAAGTATTTGACCTCCAATAGTGGATTTACCAGCATCTGCATTTAGAAAGTTTACATATTAGGCGTAAGAAGGAGAAAACAATATGCAAAGAAGATAAGATTGATGGGTTACACAGCCCATAAGAAGTACAAATATGCACGTAAAGAATTAACCTTATTTATAGAAAATACTGGTCTATGAATTATGGAATAGGACTAAGGCCAATCAATTCAAAGCAATCTAAAAAAGGTAATTTTTTTTATGTTTTAGACACTCTCCTCTATGGTTTATTTAGCATACATCACTAATCTACGGTGAAATGAGTAATGTGTTCCCTGATGAGAAACTCAACACAAGTACCCAACCAAACAGATGTTTCTTTTAAGGAGGATTACACATTTTGAAAAAAAAAAAGAAACTTATGTGTGAATAGAACGAGCTTACCAACATGGCCTATAAAGACAACGTTTAAGTGTCTCTTTTTATTCGATTCTGATGCTTCAGTTATCTCTTCTTCCAGAGGAGCGTCTTCTTTTTCAATGATAGGAATGTCCTCTTTCACTACAATAAAATGCAAGAAATCAATATAAGGAATGAAAAACGATAATCCTTATGTTTACAGCCATGCAAGCTTTGATAAGAACACTTTCAGATCGACTTTGTAGATTACATAAACCAGAAATGCAAATAAAATCCCAAATAGTCATAAAAAAACAAAATAAATAGATGAAAGATGCACAAAACTTCACCTTTTTCCTCAACAGTGATAGGATCGATTGATTTGGCATGATCAGGGCCTATCAACTCTGCAAATAGCAAGAAAGTATATTGAAACAATGATGTTCATATTAATATCCACATTAAAAAATAGGCAGCTAGGTCCAGTGGCACACAAGTTAAAACAAATCTTAATTAAAGCATTGTGGAGTTTCTTTTTTTTGTAAAAATAATTTCCTTGTAAGAAACCTAGCAAATATGTTGACAAGTATGACTCTTGTGCCACCATTGTTGTAGTTACATGGTCATATATTTGTCCGTCAAATCTTGTAGGTGGAGTATGAACATCTCTAAAGATAATATACTTTCACGACCAAGGACTCAACACTTTGCTCAAAGAATTTCAAAAAAACAAAGAATTTTATCTCAGCTGCTAAAGAAGCACATGCTTACAATTTAAAACCACATAGGATCATCCTCCATATGGTAATAATATGAAGAAAAGGGTAAAAGAAAATTAAGATTTCTACTTATTTCCTTTTTTCAAATAGTAGTAATTTTATTAATCGAATATGTTGAAGGACAGTGATATAACTGATGAAAATGCAGACAACAACGAAGTATAGAAATATATAAATATAACAACTTCAAATATTCCACCAACCTTCCTTCGTATCATCAGATTTCTCAACTTCTGCTCTTGTCTCCTCTAAATTTGCAACTCCATTAGTGTCATCTGATACATTCCAACCAAAGTAGTGAGCAAAAATATTAAAAGTTAAGTAAACTTGTGCATCCGAAAAAATAATCTATTATTCATACCTGCCGAATCAAGCTGTAATGCGCGGATCTCCTCTTCAATATCTATAATTTGATTCCAAAATTTTCAATTTCATCAAATCAACTCATCAATATTAATATTTATCCCATTCAAAAAATAACACTGGTTGGGGA
Source organism: Begonia fuchsioides (assembly GCA_003255005.1). Taxonomy (NCBI): domain Eukaryota; kingdom Viridiplantae; phylum Streptophyta; class Magnoliopsida; order Cucurbitales; family Begoniaceae; genus Begonia; species Begonia fuchsioides. The sequence goes on along the minus strand of QAOC01038961.1, from coordinate 87,694 downwards.
GACTGTCCATACACTAGATGCCGATGAAAATACTAAAAAAAACTACCATGCAAGTTTTCTGTATCAAATCATATCAGATAAAGGCTACAGGATTCTAGTAGTAGGCACCATCTGAAAGCACCAACGAGTTTTATCAGCTAAATTTACCCCTTAATCGCTTAGAAACTACTCATCAGTTGATGCATAAAAAATGCAGATAGAGTAAGGCATATGAGGATTAGGAAAAAAAACAATAACACATTAAATTATTTGGGAAATATCAGTTTTATGCTCTCTCCTTCTGCAATTAAGAATAAAAAAAAAACAACACAAACAAATAAATAAATTTGATAAAAGCAAACATCATCCAATTAATTATCAAGGGATGACCACCCATAAGAAACCAAAATCAGATCAATTCCCGATCGGAAAGTATAAACAACGGACTGAATAACGAATACTTACATAAACAAGAAAGAAAGCGAGGGGAACGAATCAATAGTTGCTCGCGAGAAAGAATAGAAGCCAAAAAAAATTAACATACCCATGAAAAAGAGATGAAGAAATAGAGGGTGCAAATAATTTAGGGTTTCGTTCGTGCGTGAGAGAGCGAGAATCAGAAAAGCTTGAGACTTGGGAGTGGAAGCCTGGAAGGGGGCGAGTCTGAAGCAGCTACGAAACAATTAGCGTACAGCTGAGAGTTCTGATTTATATCCCCTTCCCCGTTCTTGAACCCGGTCCATCACTGAACCGTAGTGCAAACAAAGCGAACAATCATGTTACTAATTTTTCAATAAAGTTTTAAATTGGACTATATGGCTTGATCAGATTTTAATTGCAATATAAATAAGTTTTTAATTCAATTAAGAATTGAAATTAAATTTAATCAACTAATTAAACATTAAAAACTCTGTTGTTGGAAACTGATTATGTAGACTGGGCCTATTGGGCTTGCCATCCTTTAATTTTCTAGTTGGCCCAATATTTTTATTTTCACACGTGTGATAAACATGTATCATGCACTTATAATTCATTTGAACTGTAAAAAATTCAAATTATTTGATAATATTTAATTAGTAAAAATATTAAATTAAAAAAAATCGTCCCCACAACTCAAAATTTAGAGTTGTTTGCAATAGAAATTCAGAGTTTTTTTGTAATTTTTTAATCTAAATTTTATATTATTAAAAAAAAAGAAAATAATTGCCGACAACTTGGTAGTAGAGCGAATCATATCGTGTTCTCATCATATGGTAGATTGGATACAAGAGTTTAGTTTCAACGTCTGGGTTGTCCTAGTATAAGAGTTGTTACCTCCAATATTGGGATAGTTCCTTGGGATATCAGGTAAAAGCCTCTTATCTCTGGGCTGCCGAGTCACCGTGATTTAACTCTTTCACAAACTGTTGAACCGGGGTGTGAGAGCTTTGGGGACGAGAGATTTTGCATTTTAGGTACAATGTACGTGTTCTCGTGTTTCAATCTGAACCGTACACGTGGGTTGATCGACGATTAATCAGAATGTACAGTGAAAATATTGCCTTAGATTTGATGGGGCCCAAGGCCAGCTTCATCTGCTCCACCTTTCCTTTCCTATTAAGCAGGACGGCCAATAACTGACAGCCACGTATAAAAAGAATGTGGAATATCAACAATTCATGTATTACAATGAAGTTACTATTTTTAAAGGTATTAAAATATAGAAGAGAGATCCACCCTTGTCCCAACACTGATCCCGTTCCACTTGGGCAGATATTCTGCGTCGATCATTTTGAGCTCAGTAGGAAAGCTAGCTTGCTAAATTGAAATTACATGGCCAGGGGGAGTCGGGCTCAAGATTAGGAGCCAATTGGATCGAGAAGAAAGAAGGAAGGCTTCATCTTCTCCCATTCCTAAATAAAAATGGAAAGAGTGCGTTTCTTTTTAGAATTGGATTCATGGAGGAAGAACCACTCTTAGAGTCACATCTATAGCCACGAAAGCAGCATCAAAATTAAATGTTACCTAGGAATATAAGGACGAATTATATGCTCATTAATGCCAAAGAGAAGAATGCGAATTCCAACTTTATCTTTTCTCATTTCTTTGCTTATGAGAGAATCTGAGTCACCAAGAAAAAGTCGAAAGCAGAAATGAGGAGCCAGATTTTGATAGGAGTAGATGAAAAAGAGTGAGTCCATGTACAAATTTAAATAATAAATAATTATTTTTATTTAAAAATGACATTAGTTGGACTAGTTAGGAGGTTAGGGGGCTCGGCTTTGGTTCTGTTCATGTCTAGTTTTAGCCAGCCAGGTCGATTTGGTTTGGTTACACATTAATACAACGAGTTACAAATTAACCTTGTCCGTGAATCTGTGTATACAATACCACAATTTGCTTAGTACTTTGAAAAAAAGTTCCTAAACCTAAGGAAAACTAAGGGTCAGTCTTTAGAGTTTGAACAACATTCTGAATCATAGGATAAATAAATTAAAATTATGGTAACTGCTTGCGAAAGTAATAGAAAGCGGATGCTAACCAGGGCGTTCGTCCGCATAAATGATACATTAGATAAATAAATTCGATCCAGATCGAACCCGTCTCCCATGTAGCGGAGTTGTGATATGAGCACAAACCAACTGATCTGATAAGCAACATCTAGCATCACAAAAAAAAAAGGGTCAGTCTAGAAATCACTTGTTTTACCCGAGATCCAAACTAATCGTTCAATCCCTGAAATGTGCTCAACAGTATTGTCTTTTTGGATCATAATAGTTCTTCTAAGTTTTCATTTTCACTTTTGAGCCTCATGATACTTGAACAGAAAAATAAAACTGAAAACGTAAAAATACAGTTTCGACCAACAGTGAAATTTGAACATAGACTCTATGCGAACATTTGTAGTCTGTGCTAGTGCACGATAAAAGTGTGTCAGTGACAAAGTATTGTTGATTAGTTACCAATTTTCTACATAAGATGTTTCAAAACATTAAAAGAGAATGGATGGGATAAAAATGCTTTTCAGTATTTCACTAAAAAGGGCAGGATATAGAAATGATTAATATTGAAAAAAATTATGGGGTTCCATTCAGTACGCCAGTTCCTTCTTCACCCTAAACCGTACATGGTTCATTAAGAGAATTCCTCACTAAAATAGATACATAAATATGAGATCTGATTGAGAGGCCTTTTTTTTTTATTAATGTAATCATTTTGAACCGAAATGATTATTTATGAACCAAAATTATTATTTATGAAATAAAAAGTGATTAAAAATAGTATGGAGTTAGCAAGGCCTACCTTATGATTGCATGTGCATTGAAGAACCATTCTGTATGTTAACTTCTAAGTCCCAGCCACTACATAAGTAAAGATTACGTCAGTTCTAACTTAAACAATAAGCCAAAGAGAAAGTACCCCATGATCTGCACAAAAGAAAAAAGAAGAACCTCTCAGCTGCCTCTTTCTTCACTGTCAAGATATGATTGTCTATTTCAGCACATGCACCTTGAATTTCAATATTTTTGTAGCAAAGCTCCATCCATTGCGTGGATAAAGAATTAAGCTCACTTGCAGCATTTTTCTGATCACTCCCAGGCCAAACGATGATTATTAAACTGACGCCCCAAACTGAGGCAAGAACAATCTACGCAAAATAAATACTTTAACTACCTGATGATATTTCCTCTCACGGTTCACTGTTTCAATATTGTCATTTTGTTCTTGAGCTAATTTTTGCATTCTGAAAAAGGAGAACAAGTAAAGTAAATTTTTTTAATACAATAGCCATGGTGAACGTGACAACCATGCATCTCTTTGAAAAAGGAGTAATTCAAGTGATGAAGAATTTAGACAGTTTTATGATTACAATTATTTATAACATATCAACACAGCTTTTTCAGTAACAATATCTGCCAGTAAGAAATTATAAAAAAATTAGCCCCATGAACTACACCGAATATTAATTCACACTATTGTCAAGTACAAGAGGGCAATACATACACTCGAGCACATTTCGGAGACACTAAGTCACAGACACTTGGAAATTATTAAGACATGCATAAAACTCAATTCAGTATATGTAAATTAATAAGACAAGTTTTTTCAAACTTGAAGGTAAATGCTCTNAAACGTGTTTTGCACGTGGTCGATTCAGGTTAAAATTAACCGGAATAATTGACGAAAGATAAAAATCGTATTTTCTTCATAGTTCAAGGTATTGGATTGAACGTTTTTTAGTTCGTTCTAATATCTGTAATTTACCCCAGAGTACAGGCCATTAAAAGCATTTTGCCCTAAAAAATAACGAAGTGATCTTTCATTATCAACAATAACCCTTCTGAACAGTCAGCTATTTCTTCCTTGTGTTCACAATAGCTAAGAAAAATGATAAGAGAGAAACAATAACTAATAGCCTAGGTAAAATCTCTAACTCCAGAGAATCTAATCTTAGAACAAATAACAATGATTTTTAATTTGAACAAAATATGAACTATGCCAAGTAATATATTTATGATTTCTTCTAACTTTCAAATTTGCCATGTTTTGGTGATCTCATAGTTAGTACTTGTGATTGTATTTACTATGCGTCAACAAATTCACTTCTAACTTTCAAATTCCAAAGGCTAACTACATATACAACAAAATGTTATAATAACCCAGATAAGTCATTTAAAAAATTATCAGAATAAAAATGAACTTACTGAACTTCACCTGAGAACTTGATGTCGAAGCAAGCACTGAGCTTTTTGAAGTGCCAGTTTCCATGCTGTTTCATCATTCCTTTTATTCACAGAAGGGGTCTCTAATTTATATCGTGCAATATCAAGAGGCACTGGAGGCCTCCCAGCCCTAACACGTTCGTACTCTCTAGCAATCATGGGATGGTCCTGACATATAGAAACACTATATCTATCAGACATCACGAAGGGCTTTTCCCACTAAATTTGCAGATCCATTGCAGAGGTTTTCCATCGACAGGATCCCATGAATAAACACCATTAAACACCATGTGGCCAGGCTTCAGAGTAATTAAACACCATTTATATCGTATGCATGACAATAAATTCAGCTTAGATACATTGCTAAACAAGCGCATATTAAATATATTGCTTGATTCCCGAAGCAAGAAGAGTCTAGCTATTGTGGGAATGCCTCACTTCTTATATTGTTCCTCAAATCACTGAGGAAATGAGAGAAACAAAATTCAAAAGGTATCAAATGCATAATTCAGAGAACGATATGCCATCATGCGAAAAAATGAAACCCATAACTTCACAGTTTAATGCTCGGCAATTGACGAAACTTATCAACGCTAACCAAGTTCCTACAATCAACCAAAATAACAAGGAGTTTTCATTAAGTTCATTAAATTTCTATGCGAGTTATCCTCCTTTCCCCAGGTACAGCCAAGCCATCTAAAACCAAAAAAAGAGGAAGTTCAGATGAAGAAACATTCCAGCACGTCTGCACCTCGAAATTAAACTTAGGAACATGTGGCAAATCTTTGAGAAAATCAGACGGCTTCTTGTAGCTACGTCGCATCTCATCCTCGACCAAGCGATCAACTTCTGCTTTGACCCTAGGGTCCGCGTAGTCATCGTCGATGTAAGGCAAGGCGTCTATTATCTCATCGTTCACATAACCCGTCCATTTCGGTTGAGGTGGAGCTTCGAGCATCAGAACATCACCATTATTCTTCGCCATTGTTGTAACGCTGAAGCTCCCTTTCTCACCCGACTAGAGAAAAGCAACGCGAAGAGTGATCAACCCGAGATAGCCAGACGCCTAGACCCGTTCTTAAAACCCGCCCGACTTGCATATCTACTTAGCTTTTCAATACTTCGTTTGTTTATTAGTTAAATAGCAATCTATATCCTCCGCCAGAGGTGGCCGATTCGATACTTTAGCAGTCCGAGGCTAGCTCATTTTGTTACAATATCGAGCCGAGCCTGGCTCGGTAAAAAGCTCGAGCCCGGCAGGTCGGCTCGCTCGAGCTGGCTCGGTAGGCTCGGAATACTTAGAGTGAGGTTGATATTTAGTGTAACAGCGGTCGACACTTAATCGACATTATAATTTTTGTGAGTCGACCGCAGATAGCAAAGAGTCGACCGATAGACAACAAAGTGTCGACCGACGTTGCATGAAGGGTCGACCGACATAATATAACGGCTCAAATTTTCATATTCAATGTTAACATCCGGTCGAATTTGGAAATACTGTAAGTCGATCAGGGGTAGTGTTATGCGAGAATTCTATAAATTGTAGGGGTTAGCCGAGAATTTCTTACCCGAAAATCTCTATGCAAATCGCTCTCAAGTCATCGTGCTGTAGAGTAGGTTCGTTCTTTTGTAATCTTTTCGAATAATTGGAAGACTTTTTTGTAACCTATTTTACTTTTTATTTGGCATAATGAATAGTTTCAGTGTTTATATTTCGATTCATACAACGCATGATTATTAATTGTTAACTCTTTTACGAATTGATTTCAAATTGGATGATATATATGTTGAATGCTATTGATTCGATGTTTCGATGCTATTGTTTTCGAGTTCCTTTGAGATATTGATTCGATGCTATTGTTTTCGTGTTTCTGAGGCGATACATACAAACGTTATCATGCAATTTTTTTTTTATTGAAGAAAACAATAGGCATAAATTGTTCATCCGAATTTAGAATTACATAGTACGGAAAAAGTTATAAAACTTTAATATACAAAAACAAAATTTTTATGTTAAGCTCGTTTAACTCGACTCGTTTAAGCTTGACAGGCTCGACTGGCTCGGATCAGCTCGCTCGTTTAGGCTCAAGGCTCGCGACCTAGCTCGAGCCAAATTTTTTTTTAAAGAAGCTCGACAGAGCCTGCTCGTTTGGCTCGGCAGACTCGACGAGCCTGCCGTCCCGAGCTTGAGCCGACTCGATTGCCACCACTATCTTCGACTAAGTATAATTGCACATATACCCTTTTAACTTTTAAAGTATTCAATATACACCTTAAACTTTATAATAATTACAATTGATACCATATTATCACCTTTTTTTTCTAATTTTAAGGTGCCGACTTTGTGACTTGAAATAAAAGTAGTACATTCATAAAAAAACAAAAAAAAAATCATAAATTTATTAAAAGAGCATTTACCGGTTTGGTTCAACTTTAACTAAAAATAAAACCAAAGTGATTAATTTAAGAATCAACTCTACCACATTCGATGCTGCAAGAGAGACAGAGCAATAAAACCCCCTAGGGATCCCATTTTCGGAAATAGAAATGCGAGAAAGTTGACTCGGACGTTCATTTTTGACTGACAATTAAACCGACCCGATTAGTTTAAGAAGTAACTCTTCCACACTCAATGCTAGGCAATAACCCAAACAAGAGAAAGACATGGCAATGAAAACCCCTAGGGATCCATTTTCCAGAAATAGAAATGCGGGAAAGTTGACTCGGGCGAGACCTCGTCCAAGTCAATTTCCCCGTCCGGCGGTGCCTTGTCCGGCGGAAGACGAAACAAGAAGAAGAAACATAAGCCAAGCAGTGGCAAGGATTTGTAGAGAAACTATAATGATATGTAACATGAACTATGAAGCCACACAAACACACGTCCAAACCATGAATCTCCGAATCCAAAAGTAAACTCACTATGTTGTTGTTCCGTTAAATATACATACATGCAATATGCATAGACATAAATTGAATACATATACATGCATGTATATAGGGTATGTGGAGGCGATCTAGTGTTTTTTGGCGGCGGGCTCCTTCTGAGAATTGAAGTAGGTGGCTGCCACCGGGAGGCCGAGATCCAGGTGGTGCGTGAAGTGGCGCGTGTTGAAGTTGGCCCGAGACGGCGGTGGCTGGTTGACTATGGTCAGAGGACCCTTTTGCTTGAACAGAAGAAGAATATAGCGATGGATTCCGATGGGTGGTCGTGGCCCTATGTACGGCAGAATTTCTTTCCCTGAAACCATTTTTTTAATTTTTAGTACTATTTTGATTTCGACAAGTGCCGTTTACGTCTCCGACGAAGAGTCTATTTTGTTTTGATACGTCAAATGTTATGAAAAAATTGGTGACCTCTGCTTGGACTTGCCCCGCCTGGTATGTCCAGCACAATCCTGAAACCAGAACAAGAGTTATACTCTATGAATGTGTAGAGAGAGAGAGAGAGAGAGAGAGAGAGAGAACCAGTGCACCCATTCTCGCATATGGGGTTCACTAGGGCTTGGAGCATCAGGATCAGTCATTATCTGCAAATCGAATTCTAAACTCAAAACCAACGCAGAATGATTTAATCAGAGAAGGAAAAAAAGGGTAGACCAAGACATGCATGAAGAAATTCATGGACAAAAAGAAGAGAATTTTCCGGCGTGTTTCCTCGCCGGCCGAACATCCAAAACCGATAAGTAAAAAGAAGAGAGAGAAAATCACACCAGAGTGTAAAGATCATCCAAATGACCAGGAACGATAAACCTGGGCGGATCAGCGGCCAAGGACGGCTTGATATCACAGCCATTAGTGACGTGCTTAGAACCAAAGTAGACAGACAAGTTAGCCACCGGAACAAACATGTCGACGACATCGCCGATAACTCTTCCGAAGACGAAACGATCAACAGAAGTAGCCATCAGAGTGAGAAAAGCTCACTTCCCAGTGGCCTGAGAAGAAAAGAGGAGCTTAAATAGGAGTGACACGTGGAAAGCTTTATCGTGGATTTGTGAAATCTATTGTGCATGCAGAGGCCAGCAGAAAAGTTTCAGTGAGCTGTTGACTACACGTGTTGGTTTATCAAAGAAGTAAAACTACGGTTCTCTTGCTTCTTCTTCAGCCAAATGGCTGCATCAGAGCCGTCCATGGCTTTTCAGTAGATTCAAAGAAGAGGTTTTGATCATCATCTTCATCGTCTCATGATAGAGTCGAGATGGATCGAGGGTATTAAGTCCGAAAAGATGGAGCCCACTTGACAAAATCAGTGGTTTTCTAACGTAGGCTGCACTGTTTCTGGGTGGAATTTGAGTCACTCAATTCTAGCTACTCTTTTTTTTCCATTAAGAGGTCAAAACCCTAAAAAATAAAGTTCTTTTACCTAATTTAGGGTTAAATATTAGATCGATCAAAGTTTTAAATTCGAACCCGGCTTATGCTGTCAAGGTGAACCGGGTTTATGCTGTCAATGCCCATTCTGAACTCACCAAAAAAGGCATGAAAGTTGTGTTACAGGATAACCTTGTAACCTTGTAAAAAAACCTAACTGGAAAGTTGAAACTCTAGGCAACACTAAAAACATGAATTATCAATGAACACGATTCTAGCCAGCCGAAAAATCGTAGGAAAATTTCAGTCAAATAGAAACAAACCGAGAAAATTCAGCAGGAAGGAAGATCTCGAGGAGGAGGGTGGATGGAATTGAATTTTCCGGGACCATTTCCGACGATAATAGCGGTAGCAAGTCCCCATGAGGTATGCACTTCAAGATGGCAATGTATGAACCAAACCCCTGGATTGTCTGCCTTCATTCTTATTGCTGCCCACCCACCGGTCGGAACCGCCACTGTATTTCTCTCCGGCGGATCGACGAGGTTGTACTTTGCCGGATCCTTAGCGACGTCAAAGTTTCCCGGCCCTCTTCCGACCACGAAGAAGTTATGTCCATGAACATGGATAGGATGATTCTCGATGTTGAGAAAACTCGTACTTTGAAAAACGATCTCTAGATTGGTTCCATAAGGTACCCTTATTAGCTTTGTGCCTAATTCAGGGTTCATATTTTCCGTCAAAGGATCAACGCCGGTGAAGTCAAATTTGTTCGGTGGATGGTCGGGAAAATTTGAGGAGTAGGCGAGTGATCCGATGTTCTTGTAATGATAGTCCAATAACGAGAATGTTGGTCGAACAAATGATTGATTATTCATCGATGCCAAAAACCTCTTTCCATTGTAGCCCTTGCATATCTTGTTAGGTGGACAATCTTGGAGGTTTAGACTAATTGCTATGACAACTCTCTTGTATATCGATTTAGGCACGTTGCATGGATATTGAGCCGATCCGAGGCTTCGGAGTTTTTCCAAGAAAGATGTTGCAAAGGCGTCGTCCTTCATTTCGGGAAGGTTATTAACGACGAGCTTACGAGGGGCATTACTCGTCGAGGGCTTAGACTTATCGAGCTTGACATGATTTGCATATTGCAAAAACCCTAATGTGGTTGAGTTGTCGAAAGGAAAAACCGAAGTCAAATATGGTCTAGCAGCCATCGGAAACAAGGAAGATGAGTCCGGAACTTGATTTGTGGTGATCAAAATGGTTGTGGTTTGGCCGGGAGCGATCATGATCGCTTTCGTCTCGAAAGGTTTAGTGTAAACTGAATCGATCTCGACGACGGTCATCGTGTGTTTCTCAATTGCAAAGAAAAGTTCATCATTCAAGGCTGCATTTATGATTCTAAGCAAGTAGGTTTTCCCGGGTTCGACGCTTTGGATCAAAGTATCTACAAAGATTAAAATTCGAACATCGAGCCAAAACGTTAGCAATACTTAACTACAATGTTTGCATCATCCAATAATTTAACGTTTATTTACCTTTATCGGAGCAAGGATAGAGAGGACCCGGGAAACCGTTAATGGTGTATGCATCGGAACTATCAGGGCCTGCTCCACTCGCCATCATCTCTTCTTCGACTGCCTCGACGGGTCGATTCCACCATTCACCTTCAAATTAAACACATTTTCATACCTAAACTCAACTTACAACTACTCAATCTTACGTGACGCTTGTGATAAGACCATTAACGATAAAAAAGTCAAAACGGGTACGAAAAAATTACCGAAAATGATAGGGAATTGGGCATGGATGGGAGGAGAAGAAAAGGGAAAAGGGAGATTAGGGTGGATGATGAAAGCCCCATGAACAGAGGCACGTTGCCAAGAGTGGTGGGCATGCCACCAAAGAGTGCCTCTTTGGTCGACCACTTTAAACCTGTAAGTGTAGGACTCCCCTTGTCTTATAGGGCATTGTGTTATGTAAGCTGGTCCATCTGCCCATCCTGTCCTCTTTTGCTTCACACCATGCCTGAAAATTTACCTTTTTTTTACAAGCCCATTTTGAGAAGATTGAAAAAATATTATATTATTCTAACATCCTTTTATAGAAGATGAAATTTCAGTAGCTGCTTTTAGCGCATATTTCGATCGAATCTAACTTAGAAATTACGTTTTTAGATGATTTAAGTACAATATTATCTGTTTTCATATGTAAACTGCATAATTTATTTTCAAAATTGACCCAAAATACATCGTATTCGATTTGAAATAAGAACTTTATTTATAAAACACTCAATGTTTATCATCTCGGTTAATTAGAGATATTGCACTCCCTATTATAAGCTGCTATCACACTTAACATAATCCTTGTTGGACTTGGAACTCAACGTTTAAGCTACGGACTCGAAGTATCGACTTGGTTGGGATGCGAGTATTCAAACATGCATCAAAAGGAAATCGATAAACCCGAGAAATTATGAATGAAGACATACCAATGGATAGTAGTGTTTGCAGAGACAAGATTAGTGACCTTTATTTCAACATTATCACCTTCATGCACTGCAATGGTTGGGCCAGGATACTCTCCATTCACAGTCAAAACTGGCTTTCTATGGCACAACCGCGTCACTTTCTTCCACTCAACCTTAGACAAAAAACAAAAACCAGACAGCAAATACCAAGTAAATTACTAAAACAACTCGTCTGTCTATGGAAACTAGGTTAACGGAGGCTCACATTAAACTGAAAACGCTGAGTTTTTGCAGAAGAAGAGAATGGTAAAGAAACCACAACATAAGTAACCAGTAACACCAGAAGAACATGCTCGGAGAGCTTGAAAAAACCCTCCATTTTTATCAACTTAGGTTATGCAGTTTCTCAAGAACATTATCTGTTTATATACACTTGGTTTTTTTGCTTTTTTCAAATCTCCACTTTGAATCTCAGTGGTTTCGAGCACTGCCCACAAAAATATTCTCCCATTATCATTCAGACAAGAGGGTTGTTGGAGTGGTGATTAATGCAGGTTGTACTTCTATATGTCCATTCTCCTTTCATACTTTCTCTGATTATTTTTTTTATTTTTTTATTTTTCACGTGGGAAATTAGTCCATTTTAATATGAACCCTAGTTGTCATTTACTGAAAATGATTAGTAGCTTTTGTGATCACAGATTAGGTAGAAAAGAACAGCATGGTGGGTTGGTTTGATAATGGGCGGGCAATGGCCAAATGCGTAGTTGAGATTTCTTTTACATGCAACCACTACCACTACGCCCAAATTCCTCTTAGTTTCTTTATTCTCCGATAAAGTGCGAACGAGAGCGATCAAAACCCGAGCTTATATTAGAAGTGTTATAATATCTTTCACCGCTTTTAAAAGGCAAAAGAGATCGATAAGTATAGTTTTATTTTTGTCACGTGATCTGGTAAGAGTATCGATAAATCATTTCAAACGCTAATAAACCTTTGTATAAGGTAGAAAAATGAAACTGTACCATTAGACGTCATTGAGGAGGAAGAATCATCAAAGAAAGTATGAAGAAGTTCCACTCATTTCTTACTATCCACCAACCCAGCACCATCTAAACCGAAGTAGGGCGCATACAACTCGTTTCCTTCACAAAATTGCGAAATCTTTGAGTTTATGGACAACAATGCAACGGAAACGATAAACAAAGTTGTCCATCATTTTCCAAAACGCCAATTGTGAATGAGAATTTCAGACCGGTATGAGCCATCGTCATCGGTTTTGTAATCTCTTGTTTGCACATAGGGTAAAATAAATAGAACACTTTGTAGATTCCAGCAGCATAAAACTCACAAGTACATTATTTGGTCCTCAAAAAGATACAGAAACGTGTTTTATATAACTGTCTTCACATCACAACACTTATAAAATCGTGTGTTCATCTGAAATTATTAAAATAAAAATTGATAATTGATATTTAAGTGTAGTTTTTAGAGAAACCTCGGAGCATGGTGAAAAAAGACAAAGCACGGATCATACTCTCCATATTCTTCCAAATTCAGATCACAAGTTGCCAGCTGGAAGGAAATCAAGCGTGCAGAGCTTTAACCTGCCGAGATAACTCATCTACTGCCTCATCATCATTTACCTCAGCATTCGAATCATCCTACGCAAAACTAAGAAAGTTAAACACCCAATAAAAACAAGACAACAAATCATCTCTTCGGGTTGTTGTGGAAATTAATTATACATTGCAACATAAGAATGAATGAAAAGAGAAACTTACCTCTGAATTCTGGCTCGGTTTCTCGCCTATACAAGTGGATGCACTAATGCTGGCACTTTTGAGTAAGCTTCTTGAACCACAATTTGGGTGTTGAGAGGTGTCTGATTGCTGTGCACGTGGGGACGTTTGAAGGGTCATAGCAACAGAAGCAGCACTTCGCCCTTCGCAGCTTGCGTTTTGCTCGGAAGCATCATTCTTGTGTACAATAACCCGCTCTCTGCAGTCGAGAACCAATAACAGTTGAAAAATTGGGATGATTAATAGTTGATCCAATTGCTAAGTTAATAAAAAAAATATATAGAAAAACAGAAGAACGGTTGTTTAACTTTTGAAGTGCTTGACTATCAACAAGAGTTATCCGGGATCTCTGTTACATGTGATGACACCAACAGTGAGAGTGATTTTGTAGCATTCGTAGTAGCAGTTTTGATCAGAGTTTCTTTTGATGTATCGCAAATAGTTTGACTATAAAATTTATTTTAAACTGAATAATCCAAAAACATAATTTTAGAAAATAGCATTCGTATACACTCTGTTGCTAAATCACATTATCAAGAGGAGAATCGAAGCATCAAAGTCCAGTAATATTTAGACATCAAGGTTTTGGTCAACAAATAAGATGGATACCAAGTTCATGCCTAAATAACCACTCTGCTCAATGATAGAAGATCAGACTCAGAAAATTTTCTCCATCCAATTTCAACAAGAGATGGTGCTATAATATGTCATTGAATATATGCACTAACAATTAAATTTATATCATTCTAGAATAAATGCTAAGCTTACCTTGGTAAGGATGCATGTTGCCTTTGAAGTGGACTGCTTCGTTCTCCTTTGCCGTAGTTCTCCTCTAAATGTGCAAACTGCCGTTTGAATCGGTCAACCCCACTGAATAGACCAATTAGAAAAACGAATTAGCAATGAATGAGAGCCTATTAAGGAAATTTCACATGAAAATTTTACCAGAAATTTACAAAATTAGTTCAATAAATAACAAATGCAACACCATGGATCTTTGAAATGGAAGCTTAACTTTTACTTAATAACAAGTTGCAGAATGAATCAGAGACCTATGAAAAATCTATGCACAAAACTAAAATGAATATTCACGGATAAAAAGAGTAAAAAGATGCAATTTGAGGACCAGTCATTTTCGATTCATGTGTTAAACCAACTTCAAGTCTGTGAGATGTTGACTCAATCACAAATCAATCATCGCAAGGTTCGAATCCTATTACCTTTTAAGTTTTATAATTTGTTTTTAAGTTCTTGAAGGAATTGAACAAATGTTTATTTCCTAGAAAAATGCAAAGAGAGTCAATAAGCAATTGTTGTATGTTTCCAGGAGAAAAAAAAAACACAAAACTAGGGAAGTCTTTCAAAGAAAAAAAAAACACCAGCAATATGTGTGATTTACCTACATTGAGTAATAAACCTTCAAATAATGTCAATAAATATTGAGGGAGAGAAAATCGAAACTGGTATGCCATCAAGTTCAAACTTTAAAAAATCCCAAAAAGTGCATAAACCATGCTGAGTTTTTTTTTCAAATTTATTGGATGTAACACCCTAAGCTCGGCAAATCACTTTCAAGTACTCTTGCATAGGCATGAAAACTCTACTTATACCCCAATTCAAGATCATTATCTTATCATCTGAGCAAAAATATCACCCATGTTTGGAGGAAAATTCATCAAACCCGAGACAACACCTAAGCTCTAAGATCTCATTGTTTTCGAAGTTAGGTTGGAATTTTCCATCCTGACTCTTAACATTAAATATTTTTTTCCTTTTATATGCTTGGATCTACTCTCGTTAACATAAGGACCATGATCATAATTGACTATCAATTAATAGAATACAGTTCAAGGGTGCGCTCATAAACTACCATTTAGCCAATAGCTAACCTTGGGTACATGAAGCTAGTTTGTTCAGCACCACGAGCATACTCCTTCAGCATCTCAGGGTGATACTCTAAAATCTGTTTACTTTCAAACAAGATTTATAACAAACAATTAAGATTGATGTCGCAATTAATACTGCAGTAGAGAGACTCAAAGTTGCAGGGTATCATACTTCTCGATAGATTAACTCCCTAACATCATCTTTCGTCAATTTCCTTCTTTCAAAGTCAAACTCGAGTTTTGAAATTGGTTGAGCAGTTGGTTCGCGGTTCGGATTTGCCAAACCATGGAAATAAGGATCCGTTAGGGCCTGAATGCATCAGCAGATAAGCATTTAGTTTCCAAAAACGCGGAATAGGTAGAGTTTAAAAGTAATTTACTAACATCATCAGCCGTTGGACGATCTTTAGGATCAAATGCAAGCAAGCGCTCCAGTAACCGAAGAGCAAGCGGATCAGCATTAGGAAACTTTTGTGAGAAAGGAAATGGTCGTTTCTTCCTCATATTACTAAGATATCTCCTTGCCTTTTCATTTCGAATCTTTGAAAAATTTTCATACAAGAAAGAAGTGAAAAAATTTAGATTAAGATCTGTAATCACTTTAAGCATCAGGACAAAAAAGAAACTCAATGCAAGAACAACCATGCAAGGCTACCCCAGATGATTACAGATATGAATTAGGTTAATTTAACGAATACAAACAAACCTTAACAAGTGATTCAGGTGGAGGAGTGCCAAGAAGATCAGTAACGAGATCCAATTGGTGAACCACGTTTTTTCCAGGAAATAAAGGTTTTCCTAAAAGCATTTCAGCAAAAATGCATCCTATGCTCCATATATCTATGGCAGGAGTGTACTGCAGACCAAAACCAATGTAACAAGACATGTTCTAGTTAAAATGGAAAATAAAATCAATGGACAGAAAAAAAGTGATTATGAGAAGTGTTTCCTTCCAAGAACACGGGCCAACTGCAGGCAGCACAAATATGAGCCCAATAAATTTGAACTTAAGAGGAGAAAACATGAGAGGAGCAACGAAAAATGAAGTCCTACAAATTTTTTGTGAATTCAACACCATAGCAAAAAAAATAAAAACTTTTACATCACCATGAGAAAAAGTAAACGTATCTTCCTTCAGCTGCCTAAATGTTCTGAAAGAACATAAGAAAATAAATTTTGGTATTTAAAAAAAAATGAACCTGCTAACCTTCGAGAAAAATGAACCACAGAGTTCAGGTGCACGATACCATCGAGTCGCAACATAATCCTTCATGAAGTAGGAGTACAGTTAGCCTATCAATTCATAGCGGTTCTTTAAAAAGTTGAAGAAAAGCAAAATTATAACTTGCAGAAAATTATGAAAAAGGAACTCACGGTCCAGAATATAGCTGAAGGAGCATCATTAAAAGCTACACGAGCAAGACCAAAATCACATATCTTCAGTTTGCAGTCAGCATTTGCAAGAATGTTCTTTGGCTTTAAATCACGGTGGAATATATTTGCTGCAATAAATTAGTGAGTTAATCACCAGAAAAGGAGAGAAGCAAGCAGAATTTCAGAACTAACCTGAATGTATATATTTCAAACCACGAAGAAGCTGGTATAAGAAAAATTGAAAATGCTCAGGAGCAAGATCATCATTTGCCCTAATTACTTGGTGAAGATCAGATTCCATCAACTCAAAAACAACATAGATATCTCGGAATTCTCGTCGTGAAGGAGGAAGCATAATGTGCTTTATTTCTACGACATCTGGGTGATGAAGCAATCGAAGGAGCTTAATTTCCCTTAGAATACGCATGGCATCAGAGACATGCTCAAAAACATCATTTATTTTCTTAATAGCAACTCTTTCCCCAGTGTGGGAATCAATGGCAGACCCAACAATGCCATAGCTTCCCTTGCCAACAACTTCTTCGATTTGGTACTGGTTAGCCTCTCCGTACTCTGTGAAGAACTCTTTTTCCAACGCAGCCTGCAAAACAATTGAAAAAGAGAACCTTGTTGAACATAAAGAAACGTAAATAATAACAAATTGCTAATAAATCATCGAAAAGAAAAGGAAAGCAGAGAGCCAACACGATGTGATAAACTTCTACAATCATGACATGAAAGAGAATCAAAACATGTTCTAACAATATGCAGTGAACGACAATCGTACCCTCCTGAATGAACTTTAAATCCCATCTCCCGTCTAGAACATCTATCAAGTTAAGTAGCTATTTCCACTCCATAGCATGTCCATTGTTTTTCACTTTTTCCAATTTGAAGCAGAATAAATGCAACTCCTAATCACAATATCAATCTCCTAGCAATTAGATTTCCAATCGAATTAGATTTTCCCTCTCTTAGATGTCCCCCGAAAAAACAAAACAAAGACAAAAATCCATGCGAGAAAGATGGATCGCCAGCAAGAACCAAAGATCTAAGATATCCAGAATACAGCAAAGAAAAATCAGCGTAACCTTCTTTTGAGCATCCATTGCAGTAGCAGTAGCAGAAGCTTTGAAATTGACTCGGTTAGGAACTTTAATAAGTTTCAAACCAGAACCAACAAAGACGTCGTCTTCGTCGAATTGCCCTACAATTTCTCCCCCTCGCAGCTTTTGCTCTTCTCCATGGAAAGCGAGTGAATGGGCGTGCAGATCGCTCGGGAACAAATGGCTGCCATTGTTAGTACCATCAATAAGCCTGTTATCGTCAAAATCGGAAGATGAAGCAGAAGACGTTGCATTGCGACGCCGAAACCAGCGACGAACACCGTCCACGAACGTTCTACTACCCATTAGAATCCCTTCTATTTCGGTTTGACTGGATCACCAGCCAACCAATTTTCTGCTCCAATCTCCCTAGTCCCTCCCTCTCTCTCAGACTAAAATAGTCAGCAACGCAAGATCTGGGAGAAACTGTTAGAACGCTTTACCCTTTTATTTAATCATGAAACTAACTTAATTAACTATTTAATCATGATTATTGTAATTTTAATTAGAGCTTGTTAGAGTTTCTAAATTCCATGTTGATTATTTAAGTGGCAAATAGTATTTTATTTTTCACTACGTGTTTTCCAACGAACATGACAATCTATCGCCAAAAGTGAAGACGCGGGTGTAACATTTACTAGTGGAGAATTGGAGATGGACAAATCTCGTATCATTTTTTAAAGTAAAAAATTCAACTTGCACGATAAAATTCATCTTGTACCCAAAAAGCGAAATCACACCCCGGCTCGACAGTTTGTGAGGGGATTAAATCACGGTGACTCAGCGGCCCAGAGATAGGAGGTCTTTACCTAATATTCCAAGGAGTTACTCCAACATTGAGGGTAACAACTCTCACACTAGGACATCGCAAACGTCGAACCTAGGCTCTTGTACCCAATCTACCATCTCTGAGTCAACTGAGCTATGCCCGTGCGAGCATAAAATTCATCTTTCTATGATGCAGGGTGGGTTCCGACCGAATATTGTCGAATTCTTAGAGAAATAGGGAAATTAGGATCTCATCGATGACAAATTAGAAACAATTAGGCTAACTAAAATTCATATTATTAAACATGAGATGTTGTGCATCTATAAGCATGGATGCCAAATTTAATTGAAAATTTAAAAATATTTCTTATTAAATTAAAATTTATTTACGGAAAAGTTTATTTGTTAAAATTAAAATTGATCCAAAAAGTTTATTTTGATGGAATTAAAATTAAGAACTTTGAATTAAAAAATTAAAGTTAGGCCAAGAACACCTAAAATCATGTGACTAATTCAATAGCTCTAATAATGAAAAGTGTGACAAATCAAGCGACAAACAAGTTTAGAATTAGAGAAAGACAAACTATTCGAACGCGTTAAAGACAACCTTTGTATATACGATACCTGTTACAAAATGTTTGTGTTTAACATGTATACATATAGATAATCAGATCAAAAATTTGATAATCCTGACGTGTCAAACAATGAGAAGAAAAGTAAGATCGGATATTTATAATCCTTTAGAATCGGGAAGGTCTATCCATTGCAATTGGAGTTCTACTTCACCGCATTCGACGTTGCGGAGCCTAAGACAAAGGTCTTGTATTACTTTTCTGTCTTTCCATAGAATCGAGCTTTCTTCGGATAGACAATTTTGTCTGCTCGGTTGAACTCTCGAGATTATGGTCCCGCTCGGAAGCCCTCCTAAGTTCATCTTCAATGCCTCCATGTACGGCCGGATGTCGAACTCGGCCTCTCCCATTTTGTCGTCCATGCTAAACGTGTCGTGGTCGTAAACTGTCTGGTTATCGAGCATTCGAAAGATTAAACGAAACGTCGTCGTATTATTTGAAAATGTGAAAATTGTAGAAAGTTTACCAGCTTGACAGGAAGACTAGGGTCAGTGACGGATAGGGTTAGATCTTCGTTCCATTCTGGATTAACATCTTTCTTTATCACCCGTGTCTTCAATCTCTGCATTAATTTGCAGGCTTATTAGCTATTGACTAATCAGTGATTATATCGTTTTATCTGTAAATGATTGTTCTAGTAAATAAACTTGCCTGTTTGCCCATCTTGACGACGGCGTACGGATCGCTGCTTCGGACGTCACGAACGGCCAGATTTATGCCACGTTTGACTCGGATCCTAAGCAGCCCCAAGAGGCTGTCCATCAAGGATGACCGGCCACCGGTTTGTGGACTTTCCGGCGAATCCACCGTCACTGTAGATTCACTCAGACAAACGCCAGAAAACGATGATAATCGTTTTGACGAAGGAAAAAAGAAAGCTAATAGCCGGTAAAGAAACTCTCTCTTTTGGGGCCGCACTCCGAAGTGAGATGGGGGTTCTGGTTGACGGAACCAGAGGGGAGGGGGTGGGGGAGAGAGAATGGTGACCGGCGAAAACCAGGGGGTGAGAAGACGAATATAGGAAGAGACGAGGCCGTGAATTCCGTTGGTTTTGGCTCGTTTGTTTGAACAACCGAGTAAACAGCTAAATGTAATACTATTTTTAGTATTAATTATGATAGTCCGACATATTGGTATAATTTTTTAGTTATATTATTGTCCATTTTGGTCATATATATTTATGTCACTAATCTTATTCTTAAAATTTTTAAATTAAAATATATTAAAATAAACGATTAATGATATAATCTATAATGTCAGTAAAAATGTCTTTTTAAATTAATAAGTATTTTATTTGATGGGTCGAGTTGTTGACTTATTGAGTATCTGATAAGTTTTTCATTAATCTTTTCTGATGAATTCAATAATTTATTTTTCATTAAAAATACTCTTTAAAAACAGGTATTTAATATTTTTAACATTTGTGTTCAAGCATTTTCATTAAAAATACTCTTTAAAAATTAGAATTTGTTTCAATTAGTTTTAGAAAATAGGTCGTGCAAAATTTTTAGTTTAGGTCGATCGAGACACATAGAGGTCAAATGGTCTACCGAAAATATCCAAAAATATAAAGTCACAAGAACAATCGATTAAAATCACAGATGGTCGACTGAAATTACAAAATGATCGACCAAAAAACATAAAAGGTCGACCGGAACTATAACAGATAGATTTTTCTCCCTAATGCCTAGTCAAAATGGTCAACCAAAATACTCAAGGATTAACTGAAAACCTCCTCAAAGTCAAAATCGTAAATAGAAAGAATAAAGCTCAAAAAAGCAAAATTTCAGCCCGAGAAAAAATGACGCGAAAGCGCTTACAATTTTACAGTCGCACACGATATATTTTCACTTGTGATTTCTACATAAAGTATGAGTGAATGATTATTGTAAAACTGTAACTCAGTTATTTGAGCGATTTTATTTGAGAAAAAATTATGAAAAAAGATAAACGTCCTTCGAAAATAAGAATCAAGAGAAGTAAGATGATATCACTAGCAAAGAATACTCAAGTCTAAGGTTTGATTGACAGTCAAAAGTCAATATCAATTTTCTATTCCCTTACTCTTTATTTTATCGCAATAATCAATTAGATAATTAATTTAATATAATCATGACAAAATTAATAAACTAAATCACCTCCCCCTTTTAGGTTTAAAATTGCTCCTACATGAGTTTTATAAAATTAGATCTAAATGCAATTCGATCGTATATTCGATTCAATTCAAATCTAACTCAAAATTTTAAGTTTGTTTTGGTTTATGTTTACATTTGGTTTCTTAAATTTAAACTCGCGGGTTATCAACCTAAAATAACTAAAATTTAATTATTTTTTCACAAATTTTAGATTTTATCAATTAACCAACCGGATCTGATAGATTGGCTAGTGTAAAATTAGATTTGAACTTAATCTGATCTTATAATTTATCCGATTCGAATCAAACTCAAAATTTTCTGCTCAATCTGATCTTATAATTTATCCAATTCGAATCAAACTCAAAATTTTATGTTGATTTCGATTTTGGTTCACATTTTTTTTTTAAATTAAAAACTGATTCAATGTGATCTAAATAGTCTAAGTCGTTAAAAACTAGCATTTTATTGTTAATTCTTTTGTCTCTCTTCCACGTTATAGAGAAGTAAAATTATGAATAGATTAAAATGTTGAATAACCAAGCACAGACATAGCTCAGTTGACTCAAAGATGATAAATTGGGTACAAGAGCCTAAGTTCGACGTCTGCGTTGTCCTAGTGTGAGAGTTGTTACCCACAATGTTGGGGTAGCTCATTGAGATATCAGGTAAAAGTTTATTATCTCTGGGCTGCTGAGTCACTGTGATTTAACACTCTCGCAAACTGTAAGACCGGATTATAAAAGTCTTGGGGCAATTAATTTTGATTTTTGGGTACCAGCACAAAGGAATTATGCTTTTCCAATCTCATCTATGGCTGGTCAAAAAAGAAAAAGTAGATGAAATCTTTACTTAGACAAATTATCAAAAGTGGTAAGAATGCTAAATCTTTCTTCCCTTGCAGCTTTATTTGACAATAAACTTGCCGAACTCTTCTCCCGAATAAATTCTTGGAATAATAATTTATTTAAGTATTAATAAAAGCCATTTTTCCTATATTCTTTCAGCAGGTATAAATGCCAATTGACCCAAAAAAGTTACTTTTGCAATTAACTAGTAACTAAAAATAATTAAATAAAAAGACTTCTTTGTTTTATTAGTATTAGTATTTTTACTACTTAACTAAGCTTAATTAAGAGCCATAATTTAGTAGGGGTCGTTAGAGCGGTCGAGTACCAACATTTCAGAACAAGCTGCACGATTTGTATCTGATATGTTTTGATTCTACTTATTTCCAAAATCCAGGTTCATGGTTAAGTCCACGATTTTAGAAGTAAAAAATCGTGTCAGTGGATAGTGAACCATGAATCAAAAAATGATCTCTAAATTTAGAATTGATTAGAAATCGACCCAAACCGAATTCAAATTTAAAATCAAATACGATAAAAATAAATGTAACTTTTTAATTTTTTTAAATAACACACATTATAATTTAAACTTATAAAGAGTAGGACTCATACTCGTGCAATTAGAGCCTACTTTGTTTGAGAGCGTGCATCAAACTAAGTTAATTAAATTATATTATCCCCTAATTAACTAGGGTTGTACTTTATAGTGCAGTCTACAATCCTATCGAATGTAAAATAAATATTTATTAAACTACAAAATGTTTGAAGACAAAAAACACGTGTGAAATAATATTATACAATTTTAAAAAATTAATTAAAAAAGGAAAGGCAAAGATCTTCGGTGTGCTTTGGGAACCGTTGGCTTCTCTTAAAGCTGAAATTTTTATTTGCTTATTTCCACTTCCCTGAGCTCCATCTACAAACACATGCTCTGCTCTTCTCCAAACCACTGTCTTTCTTCTTGTTCCTCCTTTTCTCTGGTTTTCTGACCATTTCTTGACCTGGGTAGTCTTTTGATCCACCAAAAATGATATCTTTGTTAGATTTCTACCATGTCATGACCGCCGTTGTTCCTCTTTACGTCGCCATGATCTTAGCTTATGGGTCTGTGAAATGGTGGAAGATCTTCACGCCGGACCAGTGCTCGGGAATCAACCGATTTGTCGCACTTTTCGCCGTCCCTCTTCTCTCTTTCCATTTCATCGCCTCGAACAACCCATACACGATGAACATCAGGTTTATCGCCGCCGATACGCTGCAAAAACTGATAGTTTTAGCGGTTCTTGCTGTCTGGACGAAGGTGAGCAAAAGGGGGTGTTTGGAATGGATGATTACTCTGTTTTCTCTCTCGACCTTGCCAAATACTCTCGTCATGGGGATTCCTCTGCTGAAAGGGATGTACGGAGAGTTTTCTGGGAGTCTGATGGTTCAAATCGTTGTTCTTCAGTGTATTATTTGGTACACGTTGATGCTGTTTATGTTCGAATACAGAGGAGCGAAGATGCTGATTTCTGAGCAGTTTCCGGACACTGCTGGCTCGATTGTGTCTATTCATGTCGATTCCAATGTTATGTCGTTGGATGGAAGACAGCCGATTGAAACTGCGGCGGAGATTAAAGAAGATGGGAAGCTTCATGTCACTGTGAGGAGATCAAACGCGTCTAGGTCGGATATTTTTTCGAGAAGGTCGTTAGGGCTGTCTTCTGCAACTCCCCGGCCATCTAATTTGACCAATGCCGAGATTTATTCTCTGCAATCGTCGAGAAATCCTACTCCGAGAGGGTCCAGTTTCAATCACACGGATTTTTACTCAATGATGGCCGGTGGAAGGAGCTCGAACTTTAACTCGTCTGACGTCTATGGGCTCTCGGCTTCAAGAGGGCCGACGCCGAGGCCTTCGAACTACGAGGAGGACGGCGGAAAGCCACGGTTGCACTACCCTAATCCGACTGGGAATGCAGGTCACTATCCGGCGCCGAACCCAGGTATATTTTCGCCGAATAATTCAAAAAGTGTGGCCGGGAACGGCGGTGGTAATACCGGGATGAACGTGAAGAGGGTCAACGGGCAAGCTCAGGCGAAACAAGAAGATGGGTCTAGAGATCTCCATATGTTCGTTTGGAGTTCTAGCGCTTCCCCGGTGTCAGATGTGTTCGGCAACCAAGAAAATGGCGCCCATGACCAGAAGGAAAATAGGGTGCCTGTTTCTCCCGGAAAAGGTGATTTTCTTATCATTTTCTCGGTTGCTCCGACGTGATTTTCATGTTTTATGTAATGGGTTTTGCTCCGTTGTTTCTCAGGCGAAGGTTATAAAGAAAACAGAGAAGACTACGTTCAGAGGGACGATTTCAGCTTCGGAAACAGAGCATTTGCGAGAGAAATGAACGAAAACGGCGGCGAAAAGACCGGCGAAGGCAAACCAAAAGCCCTGCCTCCGGCGAGCGTGATGACGAGGCTTATTCTGATAATGGTGTGGAGAAAACTGATCAGAAATCCAAACACTTACTCAAGTTTAGTCGGGCTAACTTGGTCGCTTGTTTCTTTCAGGTTAGACAAATTTCTCGAGAAAATCTATGATTTTGATCATCTCCAGACCATTTTTTTTCGCATATTCCGATTTTTCATGTCTGTCGTTCACTTAGTTTTTTGTTGGTTTTTCACCAGGTGGAATGTTCAAATGCCCGCCATTGTTGCACAGTCTATTTCCATACTATCAGACGCAGGGCTCGGCATGGCAATGTTCAGTCTCGGTCAGTATAAAAAAAACCCTAATTCTCACCATCTCCGCGAGCTTTTTCAGAGCAGAAAAAGAAAAACCATATCGAAAAAAAAAAACTTGAAATCTGAAAATGTTCTTGCTCTGTTATTTTCTCTTTCGCTTTTCTGGGTGGTGGTGATGATGATGGTCGGGGAAAAAGGGGAAAAGTAGAGAGAGAAAGTGGTGATGGGTTTGAATGATGCAATGGCAGGTCTGTTCATGGCTTTGCAACCAAGGATCATTGCATGTGGAAACTCCATTGCAGCTTTTTCCATGGCTGTGAGATTCCTCACTGGCCCTGCTGTCATGGCTGCCGCTTCCATTGCTGTTGGCCTTCGAGGTGTTCTTTTACATGTTGCCATTGTTCAGGTCTCTCTCTCCTCTCTCTCTCTCTCTCTCCTGACACAGCAAATCTTTTCTCCTTCAACTTCTCTCTCTTCCACCTTCAAACTACACAGTACAGTACAAAAAACCAGATTTTCAAATTGACAACTATTTTTCCGCAAGAGTGATGTCATTTTGATCAAAGAATGGTCTCTAGAAACTCCATTTTCCATGTGGGTACAGATAAAAAACGAAACTTTAAGATGGAAATAACTCCATCTGCTATTTTGATCCAAAAACAGGCAGCTCTTCCCCAAGGAATCGTCCCCTTCGTCTTCGCCAAGGAGTACAGTGTACACCCGGACATTCTCAGCACAGGGTAACTCCAATCCAGATCGTAAAATACATCCAAAATACAGAATTTACAAAACTAAGCCTGGATCTTGTAATCTTGCAGAGTCATATTCGGAATGCTCATCGCTCTGCCCATAACCCTCGTCTACTACATCTTGCTGGGCGTGTAGAAGTTGCAGAGAGACGAAGACCGCCATCAATGCCGTAGCCATGGCGGCAGCAGATAGGAACGATGATGAAAAAGTGTGAAAAAAGCGAAGGCGAAAATCGATGCAAACTGGGAAAAGTTTCAGTTGAAAAATCAAAAGAAAGAAAATGACAAAAAATAGGACGAATTACTTGATGAACGAGAAACGTTTCTTTTGCCTTGTGGTAGTTCTAGTAGTAATCAAAGTTGTAAAATCTTATATTTTAATTAAATTTATTTTTGTTGCGTAGCATTTTTTCACCTTTAATTATTCCTTTAATTTATCTGTCTATAAAAGATAAGATTTCCATAAATTAATTGGAATTTTCGGCTAAACCTTCTTTTTATCGTTGCTTTTTCTTTTGATTAATAATTCAATCGGGAGTTCGCGCAAATATCAATCTCGGGGTTGTGTCGAATGTTATAGTTTACTATCCACTTAGCCAACCAAAATCTCGAATATCGACTTTCGTGAGAGTCTTCATCGACGTGTATTTGACGTTAAAAAGAGTGACGACATTTTTGTTTTCGTTTGTCACTTGTTACGGCTCGTGATTGGAAAAAAATACGATAATCTTCAATTTGAGACAAATATACGTGACCATCTCCTTCGATCATCAGCTCTTTAGATTGTTAAACCATCTCATCTATTCATTTACGTATAAATTTTAATATTGAATTCTCGGCCTTTGATGCTTGAACATAAAAGAAGGATTGATCTAATTATCGGTTCTTTTAATGACACACGCTTATACGAAATTAGGATTACTATAGAAGAACTTCATCGATTCAAATACTCGGAATAAGAAGGATGTGTGCATTTGAATTAGTTTTAATTGTGTTCTAAATCGGTAAAACGGCGTACTACTATTTTCGATAAACGTATGTTAAAATGCTGTAAATAAAAAGGAGGAAATATCACCTCAGATTGTCGCTTCCATTATATGTTCTTAAGTATATATATATATATATTTGTACAATTTAAATAAATAGACTGAGGTCAAGATGCCTCTCCATTGCCTTGAAGAATTACTTTTTATTTTAGGAAATTTTATTTAATTTTTTAAGTTGGGTAGGTGCTGATCTGCATGGATTCCATCCATGGCAGGCGTTTAAAAGCTTTGAAAATGGTGAGACAATGGATGTGGTCAAGATAGCAGATGCCCACCAGCCTCGACCTTTCTCCTGTGTTTATATATATATATATTTTTTTAAGGGTATTTGTCTGAATGTATAGAAAAATAAGAAACTTGCTTAGCCCGAGAAGAAAATACAAACTCAACACGCACTTGTATGGGAGAACCCAATGACTTTCGAACTGAGTGGAGGAGAGAGAGAGAGAGAGAGAGATGATGTTATAAACACGAATACACGATGATGCAAAAACAAACGACTGAATCTTAACTTTGCAGAAGAGATGCCATGGACATTACTCTTGTCTGAATCAGATAACTATACAAAAATCATCTCTCTCTCTCTCTAAGAAAAAGAATCCTCCTTTTTATACTGTCTCCCACCAACTTCTGCCGGGTCGGCCATTTCTACAACCATGCTTTCTCGGGTTGTCGTGTCTGTTCTCTCTCTCTCTCTCTCTCTCTCCTCTTTTTGTACTGTAAATCGACTGAGTTGATATGCAGAGGAAGTAAAATAACAAAGGGATTGAGTTCGGAGACAAGAGCGTGCTGAGTTTCTTGTTTCCTTTTCTTTTTATTTCTCTTTTTCATTTTATTTTGAATTTAATCGTTTTATGTACGAATTAGTTGACAGTAAATGTGTCGAGCTAATTTTAGAAAAAGCAATAGAAAATTACTAATGGGAGTGGATAATTATTATATGGCGTGGAGAGATAGGGACACCCACTAAGCATTAATTAAAATTAAGCACGCATAAACAATTTAATTAATGCTAATGCTCTCAAACATTTGGAGGGGTTGATACCATTGGCGGATTATACATATAATAATGCAGTATTGTATTGGAATCGTCATACTAGACTGGAATCATCAGTTTTAATTCATTATTGATTTTAATTTTTAAAAAATCGTGATTAACCAGAACTCGATTTTTAAAATCAGATATCGGTATTGGAGTGGGTCGAAAAAAATTCTAAAATCTAGTAAAACTCGATCTACACTCTAATAAAATTCGATATAAATCATAAAGTTACTTATAAAATTTTCTAATTACTTAAGACTTTTTATTATTTTTAAATATAAAATAAAACTAGGTTAAAATTAAAATAAAATCAAAATTGTTGGTTTTGTTTCCGATTATAAAAATCTAAAACCGTAAATTTTGGTTTCGGTTTTATTTCAGAATAAAACCGAGCCAGACCGGCCCGCGTCCGCCCATAGCATTGTAATGTAAGAAATGTGGGAAGTCAAAATTTAGGGACCGTGACACATTGATACGAGTATATAAGAGGCGCTTAATACCGAGAACGGGATCGAGAGACGATGAAACTCACAAATTCAACGTGAAATAGTCAGTAAACTACATTTGCCAAAAGCAAAACTTAAAAAAATGATCTATTAACGAAATAAATTGTTTATCAAATTTAGTCCAAAGTAAAATTCATTATTAAAAAAGAAATTCATAAATTAAAAATAAAGAACGCATCGAAAGAGGAGCTGTTTGGCCCATGTAAAGTGAACCGGCCCAAGTTTAGGAGGCCCAGGGCCCATTATTTCAGCTTTTTTAAAGCTCAATACTTTGGCACTACCTTTTAATTAAACCTAATTAAATAATCACAAATCTAACACCTCTTCGCCAAATCAAAAGCGGAAGTCTGAAAAGGATAAAGAAGAGAAACGATTTGGAAAGGTGTGGTACAATCCAGATTACACACACGTGCAAAAGTTTTTGTTTATTTATTTATTTATTTATTTATACAATTATTAAGACTAAAAATGTGTCAAGCGATCGATAACTCGATAAAAATATATGAATTACGAGTACACTTACGTGCCCCGTTCTGCCTCGTTCCGGAACTCTCGACTCCATCCAACTAATATTTATCCAAGTGACTCACTATTTTTATTTTAAAGAATTATGATTAAAGTATGACCATAATTAAATGTCACACTATGTGAGACAATACATTGATCACAAAACCTAATATTTTCTCACTTTTTAAATTAATTTTAGAAAATACAATTTTAATTCTAAAAGGGTAGGGATGGGTTCAAGTTCAACCTACGAAACCAGCTATTAGGGTACTATCGGTTTGAATTCATATTTAATTTTTATAAATTGACTAGTTATATCAAGTTGATTAATCGATTCAACCCAAATTTATGTGAGAATGATTGAATTCTAGTTGAATTGGGTTAGAAAGCCGCGAGTTTGAATTTTACGGAATTAAATTTAATCTCGAACCGAAATAAATTCAAAATTTTGAGTTGATTTTGGTTCAGATCTATTAAGTAATTGGTTTAAATTCGTATCTAATTATTCAAGAACTGACATATCAGATCGTATTAATTTTTTTTTTCAAAAAATCGACCAAGTTTGCCTTTTCTGACCCACACTAATGAGTGGGTGTCATATATTTTTATTATATTTGAATCTTGTTTTTCAGTCATGAGACAAATTTATATTGAGTTTTATTAGGGTTTTGGTCGGGTTTTTCTTAATTTTAGAAATTTTTTGACACACGATCTGGTTCTAGTTTCACGGTTTTTTACTCCTAAAAACTGGCACCGGCCCATAAATCACGTTTTTTTAAAAATTAGAACCAAGACTTTGTTAAAACTGATAGTTTTAATTCGATTTTGAATTACGGTCTGATTTCGATTTCACAATTTTTTACTCATAAAAATCGGTACATGTCCATAAATTGCATTTTTTTAAATTACAACTAATATTGTACTAAAACTGATAGTTTTAGTTTGATTTATAGTTATGATATGGTTTCGCTTATTCCTAAATTATATAGCTAGATTATGTGGCAATTTACAAGAGAAGTATATATTGTAATTAAGTGGTGCTTTTGCATGTGTGAGATGTTGAAAAGACGTACGTTGTTTGATGATGGGGCCATGGAAACGCAATTGAATGTTGGAGCTATAAATACGCATGGAAATGAGAGCCAATTCCTGGGGAGTTGCTAGTCATTCGGGCGCTGACGGTGTGGAATGCGGCAGAGAGGCAGAGCTCACAACCGCAGATCCAGGAGCTTTTCCAGATCCCGCTTAGCCATTGAGGGTTCTTAGCCCATCCTCTTCCACACTCTTATTCATTCTCTCTTCTCTTTTTCATCTTCTTTTCCCTCCTTTCCTTATCGTCTCGCATTTCCCCAGTTTCGCCATGGCTGCCGCTGCTGATGGTACTGCTTCTTCCCTTTTGTTGTTCTTGCATCTGGGTTTTAATTGGCTGGTTGATTTTGAACGTGGGTCGATCTGGTTTTTGTTTTTGTTTTTTTTTTTTTTTTTTGGGTTTGAAGAGCGTAAGGTGCAGAAGAATTATTGGACTGAGCATTCTGTGGATTTGACCGTGGAGGCTATGATGCTCGACTCTAAAGCGTCTGATCTCGACAAGGAAGAGCGACCTGAAGTACGGCTTCTTTCTCTCTCCCTCCTCGTGTTTCCTTTGATCTAAATCAAGGTTTTCTAAAACCAAATTGCGAGGCATTCGGCTACATTATGCACGTCCAACTCTCATTAATTGGGTTTAAACAGGTTCTTTCTCTGCTTCCCCCTTATGACGGAAAATCTGTATTGGAACTTGGAGCTGGAATCGGTCGTTTTACTGGTGAATTAGCTCAGAAGGCTGGCGAGGTTATTGCTCTGGATTTCATTGAAAGTGCAATTAGAAAGGTAACGAGAAACTGCTACAATTATGCTGAAAATACTATCGAATAAGAAGTATATGTTCTGCAAAAATGTAATTAACTTGCATATTATTACTTCCGTATACCATGTTCAGAATGAAAGCATCAATGGGCACCATAAGAATTCCAAATTCATGTGTGCTGACGTGACATCTCCAGACCTTAATATTGCTGAAGAATCATTGGATCTGATCTTCTCCAATTGGTTGCTTATGTATTTATCTGATGAAGAGGTAACCGACTGTTTTCTATTTGATTTGAATCATGATTCATGAGAGAGGGTTGATTCTGTAACGTTCACCGTACTTATTTCTCTGCGAAACTTAATTGGCTTCTTTACTTCTCTCTTCATATGTTACAGGTAGAGGCTTTGGCAGAAAGGATGGTAAAATGGCTAAAAGTCGGTGGCTATATTTTCTTTAGAGAATCTTGCTTCCATCAATCTGGAGACTCTAAGCGGAAAAAGAATCCAACTCATTATAGGGAACCTAGATTCTACACCAAGGTTTGTCTGCATATGATGTGAGCTTTAATATTAATGATCGTGAGGCAACTGCTTGTGATTTAGTGAAGTGAGCATGATCCTACAGTAAATCATATCGGAACAGAAATCGTACATTATGCTCCATTTCCCGGTTTTCTGGTCAGAACAAGTAATCAGTAAATTAAATTATATCTGTGATGAGTTAAAACTAGCACAAACCGAAAACCACGATTATGGTTGGAGTTAAATTTGTATTATGCTAAGTTTATCTATCATAGTTCCTCTTGTCCAAAATTGCGATTTAATGACATATTGTAATGGTGGAGTGGGAATTTTAAATGTCATTTTTCTAATTTTTGTTGGATGCTGAGTATGAGTTCGTATTCAGGCGTTTAAAGAATGTCAGACGCGTGATATTTCTGGAAATTCATTCGAGCTCTCTCTTATTGGGTGCAAATGCATCAGAGCTTATGTGCGAAACAAGAAAAACCAAAATCAGGTTCTTGGATTTGCATATTTGGTTTCATTATTCCATGGTTTCTCTAAGTACCTCAAATTTAAAAGTGGCCATCGTGATGTTAAATTTACAGATTTGCTGGCTGTGGCAAAAAGTGAGTTCAGAAGATGATAGGGGGTTCCAAAGATTCTTGGATAATGTCCAATACAAAAGCAGTAGCATACTGCGATATGAGCGTGTGTTTGGACAAGGATTTGTGAGCACAGGAGGAATAGGTATCATTTTGTCTTTTTTATAATTTTTTCCATTTCCAGCAATTCTGTAATGTTGCCTGTCTGATTATTAGGAATTTGAAATCATCAGTTTTCTTTCAGTTGTTTATTTTCATTTTCTCTGAGGGATCACATAACTTTGTAATATATCACTCCACTGGGCT
This sequence comes from Begonia fuchsioides, assembly GCA_003255005.1. Classification (NCBI taxonomy): domain Eukaryota; kingdom Viridiplantae; phylum Streptophyta; class Magnoliopsida; order Cucurbitales; family Begoniaceae; genus Begonia; species Begonia fuchsioides. The sequence continues at coordinate 55,849 of QAOC01038961.1, read as the reverse complement.
TGATTCTTGAATGAATTGTTGTCTTTGAGCAGATACGACGAAAGAATTTGTCGAAAAGTTGGAGCTTAAGCCTGGGCAGAAGGTTCTCGATGTCGGGTGCGGTATTGGAGGAGGTGACTTTTACATGGCAGAAAATTTTGATGCGGATGTTATCGGCATTGATCTCTCCATAAATATGGTCTCTTTTGCTCTCGAACGAGTCATTGGACTCAAATGCTCGGTCGAATTCGAGGTAGCGGATTGCACCAAGAAGACATTTCCAGATAGCTCGTTCGACGTGATATACAGCCGCGACACCATTTTACACATTCAAGTAAGGCCACTCCATCTTTAATGGAGAGATTTCATAAAATTTTCTTGAACTGGGGTTTAAGTTTTGAATTATTGCAGGACAAACCTGCATTATTTAGATCGTTCTACAAATGGTTGAAGCCAGGAGGTAAGGTTCTCATCAGTGATTATTGCAAAAGTGAAGGAACTCCATCTCCTGATTTTGCTGAGTATATCAAGCAGAGAGGGTATGATTTGCATGATGTTAAGGCATATGGTCAGGTATGTCCACCTGATAATTTTCTTCATACTTTCCCAATATTTGGGCAAACCAGTTGATAATATCTTTACTTTCAGATGCTAAGAGATTCAGGGTTTGATGAGGTGATTGCTGAGGATCGAACAGATCAGGTAAATCCTTGAAAAACTCTCATCTTTTTCTTGTTTTTATGTTCAAATGAGACTCAGATCAATCTTTGGATCGTAATAAATCGAGGGTATGCTTCAAATTTACTCATTTTCTGTTCCATGAACTGAACTTTCTAAAACTAAAAACTGACGCTAATCCCTTCAGTTTTTGCGAGTTCTCAACCGTGAATTAGAGGTGGTGGAGAAAGAGAAAGATGCATTCGTCTCGGATTTTTCTGAAGTGAGCGTCGTTTAAACTCGTGTTTATCAAAATCATTTTCTTTTTTGTTGCACTCACATGGCGGATTTTGATTCATACGCAGGAAGACTACAATGACATAGTGGGTGGATGGAAAGCCAAGCTGGCCAGAAGTTCTTCCGGGGAGCAGCGATGGGGTCTTTTCATCGCCCGGAAAAACTGATCCCACAGGCCATGTCTGCATCATTGATTTTGGATTGTAGATAATTTTTGGGTTGATGTTTAGACGCTGAATGGATGAAGATTTTGCTGTCTTTGTTTGGTTCGTTTAATCGAGTAATAAACTGTAGCCATTTCGATATAATCTCGTCGTTTGTTTTCGAACGTGTACGAGGTTGAATAATAATTCTATTATGTTCTTCTTCCTGTTGGATTAATCCTTAGTTCATCGCGCATAACTAACTCCCCAAACCCGAGATCGTGTTTGAAACTGAATCAATCAGGTTTTTTGGATTCACGATCGATGGTGAATGGTAAGCTAAAAAACTTTAATATTACGGATTGAAAGCCCGAAGTTCAAATCTTTGTCCGAGAATCTAACATTTTACGAAATTGTATACACCAAAATCCAAAAGACGACAACCAATGCAGGACATATCAAAGAACCAAACTTTTTCTTTCTTCTTTATCAGAAAGAAATCGAAATGTAGCTATCTGGAGTCTAAGAACAGCAGAAGAGTCGCTCAAACACCATAAACTAGATCATCTATTTGCATAAAACTCTGAAAATATTCGTATATTTGGTCGTATTTGACATATTCACCAGGGAAAAGAGGAGGAGGAGGAGAAGGAGAAGGAGAAGGAGAAGGAGAAGGAGAAGAATTAGGCGGGTGCAATGGAAACCTTGTCAATCTCAACAATATACTCCAAAGTAGAAAATGGAGGAATTTGAACACCAGTGCCTAAATCTGCACCTTCCTCTCCAAACCCTAAAGCAGCAGGAACTATGACTTTCCTTTTCCCCCCTGCTTTCATGGATTTCAATGCATTTTCTAATCCTTCACACATACCTTTACTGTAAGGCCTGGACCCCATCACCAGAGCCAATGGCTTCTTCTCTTCGCCAAACGTATCCACGAATGCTTCCTCGCTTCCCTCCACTTTTCCCTTCAGATCGATCACGATTAAGTCTCCTGTTCTTGGCGAAGCTCCTCCGCCGACTCTCAGCTCGTAGTATCTGGTTTCAGAAAATTCATTGATTTAGATAGGGTCATTTTTTCATCGAAAGTTTGATTTTATTAAGGAAACTGTCGATATCTACCTTATTCCATTGGGGAGAACCACTTCCTGTTCCTCCTCCACATTTCTGCAGACCATTAAACTCACAGATTAGCATACTCGTCCATGAATCTAAACATCTGCAGACAAATGGGCGAGAGGAAATTGGAATTCGATAGCTGAGAAGACAAGAAGATTACGAACCTCGTGTTGGATTCTTGTTCGAAAACTTCGAACCTGGTCTTGACCTGCTCGGAAATCACACCAGCAGCAAGAAAACCAAACCAAGCGAGCCCAGCGCCGAGCCCGAACCGCCTCGTCAACGAGGAAGCAATCCAGTCGGTTGATTCGACGGTGGAGGGCGAAGAAGAAGGCTTTGCCGGCTGCTTCTGTGATTGCAATGGACTGGACACCGGTGCCGGCTGTTCCGCTGAAGACGCGATAAGAGACGGAGATTGAGATTGGGAAGGAGGAACAGGGGGAGGAGTAGAAGATGGCGGCGGCGGAGGTGGTGGCGAAGGCGCCCGTGAAGAAAAAATGTGGTGGTTTCTGGCCGGGTGGCGGGACAAAACTGCAGGTGAGATGAAGAAAGTCGCCATTTTGGAGCTCGGAAATGTCCCGTACCTTATCCGTCGCTTGATGACGAGAAAAAGGAGAGATTTTCAGCAAAAAAAAAAACTCTTTTTGAAAACTGTTTTCCGACAACGAAAATTGAAACTTTTCCATGGCTGTTTTCACGAGCTGCTTGAAGCTAAAACCCACTTATTCCTTCCTCTATCTGTACACAAATTCATCACAAACAAATCATACACAGAAAATACTCGACAACTCCTGCTTCTCTCACATCACAACAATTGGTGCAATTCTGGGTGGAGAATAAAAAAAATGAGAATCCCCTGTTCTTGTTTTTGGCCACTGCAATCAACAGGTCACGGCCGATTTCCCTTTTTCACAGCTCAGCTTATCCAGGTTCAACCAGGTTTGTTACTTGTTCTTTCTAGCCGGCCGAGCTGTCCACAACTCGTGCTGGTCTGTGAGCTTGAGAGCTGTTCAAAGGCTTCTGCAATGGCTTCAGAGCAGCCATGATCTCAGCAAATGTGGGTCTGAGTTTTGGGTCTCTATGAAAATCTCAAAATACACAAAAATATCAGCTTTATTCCTCATCATATCAAATATGTTAGATAAATATATCAGAAGCTACTCACGTTTGCCAGCATTTGATTATTATATCTGCAATGGCCGGATGCACATCGTCTGGGATTTCAAGGCGACGATGCTGAAACCCGACCGCACCCACAACTTGCATTGGATTCATTCCGCCCCACGGTTGTCGCATAGTAAATAGCTCCCACAATATCACCCCATAGCTGAAAACGTCGCATCTGTACATCGAGCAACAAAGAAATTAATACAACTCAATCGCCATAATGGTGATATTGATTGATTAAAAAAAACATTTTCGAAGAAGAGACTATCATTAGCTTACTTCTCGTCTGATCGTTCATTTCTCAGCACCTCCGGAGCCATCCACTCAGCCTGAAAAATTGCATTGCAACAATAAGAGCTTTTTATGATATAGAAGTAATTCCAGTTAAAACTTACATTATGATCAAATTGAATCATCAGCAATATCAGAAGGAATGATTGGAAAAGGTTGATAATTACTTACAGTTCCTGCAGTTGACCTTGAAGAGAGATATGTATTGTGCTTCATTCGTGATAAGCCAAAATCACACACCTAAATAAAAAGTTTCAATATCTTATTTGGGGCCAAAATAAATAAATCCAGATGGTTTTATTCAAAAAAAAAAAAAAGTCCTAGAGAGGTCTAAATGTCACCTTCACCACCCAATTTCTATCAACAAGAAGGTTTGGCGATTTCAAATCACGGTGTACAATGACCGGACTGCAGTTGTGCAAATAATTCATCCCTCGAGCCTGAAAGTAAATATATATCTCAAAGATGCCCATTTTTTTGTCAAAATTGGAAATTGAAAAAGAAAAAAAAGGAATAATACCGCATCGAGGGCCATTTTCATGCGCTTGCGCTCATCTAGTTGGTTGTTTGGTCTATGAATCAATCTGTACAAACTACCTCTGCAATAGGGGAAAGAACTCTTTGAGGATAAGCTTGATTGCAAATGAAACTAGACAAGATTAGAGAAGTGCAAAACTTTTCGACATACCTAGGAAGAAACTCTGTAATGATTGAAAGATTAGGAGCTTTTGTTACAGCTCCCATGAAGAGAACAACATTTGGATGCCTAACTCTTTTCATAATCCTCACCTTTGAATTAAACAAGAAAAAGAAATTATCTCAATGTAGCTTTCCATAAATTCAAATAGAGCATTCATTCAGTGAAAGCATGTTTCGATAAGTTGCATTTATCTGAAAACTGTTTGTTGCTCAAAAAACGAAGAAGTAGGCTACAACAACATCTCACTAGATGCATCAAATAAAGCGGTGTCTTTAAACTAGAAAAGGAACAGAGAGATTCAGAACTTGTACCTCACTTTTGAATTCTTCAAGTGTTTCGCCAGAAATATCTTGGTCGAGAAACCTCTTCACAGCAACTTCCTGTGACCAAAATTGGAAGATTCACAGATAGGAAAAAGAACCAGCCACAACAAATACTAGTATTATAGCCACCACGGATGAATTTGTGGATGACTAATCTCGGACTTATTATAATGTTCGATAACGCCATGACTGAGCAATACACATGAAAAAGTCAAACTGGAAAAGGTTATCTGACAGAACATCATTGGTTTGTATGTTGAATGAGCTTAATAGCCTTGAATACATGCATAACGCGTGATAAAAAATACAGAAAGTTTCAATTTTAGTCCATAAGCCTGAATGTATTTTGTGCGCTCAGACTTGCAAATTCTAGAGAGATTGAGTCAAGGCAGAGATCACAGGAATTCTCAAACTTCTAGAGCATTCGAAATGCTCTATAAGTGAATGTTTTTCAAAATGTAGAGAGGAAACAAAAATGCTGCAATTGGTTATGAAGTGTTAAGTTTCCTTTTTTTTTGAATAATGTAATTGCAATTAGGTATTAAGAAATCAATTTGGTAAGAGATTAGCTTGAAATAAAAAATAAAAAACCAGCATAGAAGAACTCCATTCCCTCTAATGAGTTTAAGAATTAGACCAAAAGCCACAAGGGATCTTTTAAGGTAAAAAAAATTCTAACCCACCATAAAAGGTCAAGGTCCGGAAGAATGATATAGAATTGAAGCCATTGTAGCTAAAATTTCTAACCTTTTTACCAAAAAATACTTTTTGAGAGATTGAATGGCCATGAAAAAAGATAGTCGAGTTCCAGCCATAATTAGTTTTCAATGAGCTTTCCTTAACTAAGAATTAGAAACATTCTTGATTTGTAGAATTCCTTTAGTGTGCTTTTGAGTCGGGTACATGAATTGGACACTCTTTGACATGAAATTCGCTAATTGCCAAATGATCTCATTCACTCCAACAAAGATTGTTACTACTTTTTCGGTGCAATAATTTGAGCTTAGTTCTAGGATTTTGATCGTATTACACATGATTTCATCTTCTTGCCGCTTTAAACTCTAGATTATATGTAGCAGCAAGTTCTTTTCATTCTTCACGTTTTTTTTTCAAGCTCAACGGAAATCTGGGGAAACAAATTTGCATATTAAGATTATCACAAGATTCTTTGGTGGATTAGCACCTCAATATAACTTACAGTTACAATATAACCATGACCTAGCAAACCAGGGTTGTCTTCAAATTAAAAAAAAAAAGAGAGAAAACTCACAGTTCCATGCCAATCGCCGTGATATACTTCTCCATAAGATCCTACAGCACAAGAAGGCATTAAACATAAGTACTTGCACATCTTAAATGTCCTTTTCATAAGTGAATAAAACTCTAAAAATTAACAGCACAATCAATAGATCAGTACCAAGTCCGATACGCTCACCCAAGGTGATTTCCTCCCATGCAATCTCACACTCTGCAACATCATCAAGTGTGGCATCGGATTTTGAGCTGTCATTGCCAGCTGATCTATCTGATATTCTCTCCCCTTCTGAAATGGCTCCCAACCCCTCATTCTCCTTCTCCCCAACTCCCATTGGTTCCAAAAACACGACATCCACGTCCCCTTGCTCGTACTGCTTACTTACAGCAGCAGTTGTGGCCACCACAACAGCAGCAGTGGCCGTGGCAGCTGCCGCCACGGGAAGTTCAATACTCGGGTCCGGACTTGACTTTGCTGCAGCTACCACCATCGAAGATGCAACGACAGCTGCTGCAGCAGCAGCCGCAGCTGCAACTGGAACCTTTCGCCCGTACTCTGCTGGCCCCATCTCGGACTGCACCAACATAGGTTGTCCAACTCCCTCCCTTGATGAATCCACAGGTTTGACATGTTGTGGTTGGCCACTAGGACTCGCTCTAGAATTACCTCTATTCTGCGGCAAAGGAGGCAAACCGAGACTATAATCGCTATGGCCTGAATTTACTTTGGGGCTAATATGTCTTTTTGTTTCGTCCTTATGTTCAGTCGGCGACTTGGTTTCGGCATTTGAGATATCTAGTTGATCGTGATATATTTCGGTGAACAAGTTGGCAGGAGCAACAACGCCACTTTCGCGCAACACATTATGGAGCTTCTGCGCCAACTGTGGATTCTCTATGGCAGCATCAATCATGTATTGTGAGACATCTTTCACTTTATTTCTACGGACAGCAGGGGAGGTTACACCTTCCGTCCATGAAGGCGATCGTGCATGCATGTAAGGATAACTAGGCCTGCCTGGGAAATCTTGGACTTGCACCTTCTCTGCATTGAAAGAACTTTTATAATTGTCTGAAGTTTTCTCTAATCCTTCCTCAAATTTGCTGGGCCCACTTGCATTTGCAAAAGAAGTGGATTCTACCTTGCCATCGTGTTCATTTCCTAAAGAACCAAAATTTCTTGAGGGTGGTTTTTTATCCACTGTCCCACAATCTGCATTTTCCTCAAATGAACTTCCGATTCCACTGCTTGAGGAAGCAACAAGAGAAGAATCAACTTCTCTAAATAATGGCCTGGCAGGATAGATAGATTCATCATATACTATATGTGGTAAAGCTGCATCCGCTGGAATAAGCGTACCAGGATCTGCCATGAGATCAACGATGTACTCCCTGAAATCAAGGAACAAAAGTTGAAATTTCGCGCTCTAGCCGTCATTTTAACCAAGCTTGTTTCTTCGAAAGAAAGCTCATTGGTTTCATCGTACAAATTTAGCATAACTTCGACGATCAATGAATGAATTATTTGGAACAACCATTCATTCACAATACAATTTCCATTTTGGCCACAACTTCGGGTAAGAAAGAGCGATGGTTTAGTTTTTAAGGTAAATGCAACTCAGCATCATAGAACGAATGATGCATCACCATACACACAAAAGCAACTAAGGAATGGAACTAACAAATAACCAAAGAAATTAACGTGGCTACAGTAATCACCTTCCATCATCAATCTTCACAAAATTCATAGCCACGTCATCAAAACCAGTGTATTGATGTCCTTTCACCAATCGGCATGGAATACCCACACCATCTGCCAAAAGCTAAATCTCCACAAAATAATGAAAAGTCAGCCACAATAGATCATTCAAGAAAAATTGAAACCGCTAAAGCTGCAAACAATATTCAAATATAGTACACAAGCTGGTGATAAAATTAAAAAGGGCATAGAACAAACAAAGGATCTTAATCAATGAATTTCTAATATTAGTGATGTGATGATCACTTGTACATGCAATGACAATGTTAACAAAAATAAAGTAGTATGATCCCTTAAATTATCTTCATAATCCATCCCAAGGACTCTTCAAAATCAGTCAAGAAAGTTTGAGGCTAAGCAAATATGAAGTGCAATTACAGATAATAACGTTGCAGAATATAACACTTTTCTCTCCCCAAGATCAAATGCAAATTGAGATCAGTTCCAGAACGTATGCCAACAAACTTGCAATATAAGCAACAGATAAGTATCTCTGATAATTAAGTTACTCTAATCACAGATTGTGTTGGTTATATCTTTTAGATCAGAGGTAGAAATCACTTGTTGAGACAGAACTGTAAAAATGGCCCTAAACTTAGATAAGTTTGAAGAGCTCGACCATAGATTCTATAATTCGCATTTTGGTCATTCTTACTTAGTCATGTTCAATCTCCAGGTCATGGCTCCAACTAGCCATAATAGAGATAATAACATTCATAAGTGTAACACTTCAAATGCATATGAAAAAATTACCTTGAATAACAATGCACGATGACGAGGCAACCCAATTGTCAACGAACCAAGAGGCAAAACCAAGCTCCCATGAGTTGCTTTTAAGGTGTAACTAAGGTTTTTCCATTTTCTAGTCATCGTCTCAGGATCCCCAACTGGTCCTCCCATCTGTTTAGCAACCAAATCAGCAAGACTTTTAATCAAATTTCTATCAGCCAAAACTAGGGGATTTGACTGATTCTTGATGACGATCTCCAAGGCCATCTGTTCAAGTTTCAGTAAATTTGCATCAGCAGCTCGATTGACTGTGATAGCTTCCCAAGTGACACTGTCAGATAGAGGGGTTCCTTGCAGATCAACTAAAGAAGGCATTCTTTCTGAGGTAGACTCTGATAAGGCTCCATAGAGATCATAGAAGCCATCCATGATCTTATCATCATAGCTAAGACAATTGTAATTCTGTGAAGCATGCATAAATCTACGATATAAGATAGGTCAGGAAGGAATAAACATACGAAAGCAAGGCCACAAAGAAGTACATCCGAATGCTTAAGAATCATCTCTTTCAAATGTATACATGATACACAGTAGAGAAAGTGAGTTTTCTCTTGAAGGTAGTAACCATGAGCAGCATAGACATTAGAGATGAATATTATTCTATTCATTATCATCTCTCTTCACGTCAATCACATACTACAAGCATGAAAATACAGCTAATGAAGAAGACAAGCTTTCTTTTCAAGAAAGAAGACAAACTTACCCAGTATCTGTAGGCAATGACTTCAGCTGGAGTGTTTTCAGGGTCACAAGAGCCCAAACTAATCTGCTTTACAGCCTCAATCTGCACAGCTTCTGGATCTTCTCTAGCACTCATTTCCAAGGCCAACTGAATCTGATATTCTTCCTCAATATCAGGATCTCTAGAGTTGCTCGACTCCGAATCATGTTTCGGAGTGTCCAAAATGACCTCTAAGCCACTATTACTGGCTGAATCAGAAGGTTCCATTCTCTCCCCTCTATTGACATTAGGAGGACTATGGCTGTGTCTGTTAGTGACAGAGTTTAGCCAGTTTGATAGCCCAGAAAACGGCTTGTGCTCTGAATGGTGATGGGACCTAGAGACCGATCGCTCGGGAGATGAACTATCATCAAATATGTTGCCTCTTGATGATGTTGACCCTTCTGCATCGGTGGACACTATATGAAGCTTTTTGAGAAGGTTCTTCATAATATTTCACCAAAGGAAGCTAATTGAATGCTAAAGAAACGAAAATCTGGCAAAGGGTCTGTCCATTTCCTTGAACCAAACATCAAAGTTGACTCGAAATATCACAGGCAAAAGAACATTGGGCCGATCAAAAGAAACCCCTTCTTTCTCGCTTGGTTTTGCTCTCAACAAATGACTCCTCAACATCTCACCAAATTCGCAAGCCATGAAACCTCCGAAGCATATTCGAGTTCAGTTCTTCCAACAAAATAAGACACGGATTCTTGAATTGGAAAAAAAAAATACTTTATTTTCACAAAGCAATACCGCCACTCCTGAAGAAGGAACAGATAACTAAAGAAACATGCAAATAAATCTATAACAAAATACTCATCTTTAATTACCTCCAACAAAATAAAGTTGAGATTGGGAATCGGGATCTTAGTTAGCTGGAGAAGAGCAAAGAAAGAAAAAGAAAGAAAGGAAAAAGGATCGGGGAAGAGAGCTTGAATAAAGGGGCTTGTAAGTTGTAACACCGGCTATGCCAGCAAACATCAGCAAGTGGGAAAGTAGGACCTCAAGGAATGACCCACTTGAGATTGAAATGAAGAACGATCACGGTCCCTGAAGAAGGCCAAACTGGGGGGAAACTCCACCATGTCTCTCTCTCTCTCTAAGAATTTCCTCCGCCCAGGAGAAAAATTAAAATAAACCTCTTTCTAGTTTCTAATTTCTAGTTTCTCCCTCTACAAAACTACGTTTTCTCTCGACCCACAATCTCAACTCCCAAGAATGATGACAAGAAATGAGTTGGAAAAGCATTGGCGAAGTTTACACTTTACAGCCATGGAATATAGAATGAACACCTGAACTGGAACCCATTTGAGTTTTCAATTTTAACAGAAGGATTCTCGTTCAGGGCGATCAAATTTCTAAAATTTCAATTTTGCTTGCGACAAGACCAAAACTGTTCCCCCTGAAACTGGTAATTTTTCTTTGCTTCAAAACTGAAAACCAATAACAGCAGCCGTCCCTTGCCGACTAATTATTTTCAACGCAATTTATCTTCAAAGTTGCCACTTTTACTGGTTTTTCTTATCCAAAACCGCGTTATCCAGCTCATTTAAACTTAAATTTGTTCCTATATCGTCGGGAAATTCCATCATCTGCAAAAATATTCAACACGCGTTGCAGGGAACTTTACCATCTTCCAAATTATTAGAATTTAAAAAGAAAAAAATCTCATCTTTGGACTAAAAAAGTAATTTTGGTAAGAGAAGAAACAAAAGATTCAAATAATTAGACAACTTTTTCGGAGTTGACCCATGATTTTGTGGGCTGTAACAGCCAAGACTTTTCCCTCTAGATTAAGATAATGAACAATTATTCTCAATTATGTTAATTTCTAGTCTTTTAAACGTCCAAAAACACCATAAAAATGGAGAATATTTTCCTAAAAATGGAATTTTATATAAATACTTCTAAAAAGAAATGATTAGCATCATTCTTCTTTGAAATTCCTATTGATTTATAGAATTTTAAATATATTAAAACTATGATGATGAGAAAAGAGCTGTGGAAGATAACTTATCAACTTAATCCAGCTCTTTCTTTTGTCTATTTGACTTACTAGGATTGCCTAGTCATCAGCCATACCCATCTCCTATTATGCTCTTTATTTTAGCCTTAATTGAAAGTGACTGTGCAAAAATTATGAACCAAGGAAGGTCATTTGCTTCTACGAGAGACCATATTTGTTCATTAAAATAACAAAAAAAAGTATAATCAAAGTCTAGAAGAACCATTACTTTTAGTTTTACACATAGCAGGTCGATCGTCCGTTATTAGAGTACATGATAATTTATTGTAGTTAGGATCAAAATTTGACGAAGTCACAGCACGTGCGATGCTATGTTTCGAGTTAATGGAACTAAAACGTAAAATTTACAAGCTTTTAGTTTGTATAACAATGCAGTACGTATAAGTAGATCTTTCATTTAAACTCAGTAAAACATGTTTTTTTATTTAAGAGTTAGCCTAAGTTTATTTTCTTGTTATATTTTATCGTCATACCTCTTGTGTATTTTTATGTGATCGGATCAATTCAAATATATTTAATAAATAAAAATATAAATAAATATATATTATTTGAATTGATTAAATCACGCAGTGATACGCTATAAGATATGATCAAATAATATGACTAAAGAGTAATCATGGACCTACCATTTATTTAAATACTAAATAAATATGTTTGAGTATTGAAATAAAATGAATAATTTCTCAATGAACTTTTTTTATTTGAGTATGGACTTAGATAGTTAATATTATTTTTGAATTAATAAATAAAAATAAAATTTTTATTTTTATTTTTATAGTTGAATTAATTTAAATAAAAATATATATTATCTATAGTTGAATTAATTTAAATATATTTAATAAATAAAAATAAAATTTTTATTTTTATTTTTAATTGATCTAAACTACACATTAAAAATATAATAAATAATAAGTTAAGAAACTAAATTTGTAATAATTATTTTTTTAAATATCTTAAATTTTATAAAAAATAAAAAGTTATTGTTCTTTGTTTTATTACAGAAGTAAGTTCGGCTACTGAGGATTACGTGACCACGCGCACGTTTGTCGTCCAATCAATAATCGCAGTAACTCACATAACTTTCTATGCAAATAAGGTTAAAGATGACTTTTTATCTTTTCGTGTATTTAATTATGATTAAAGTATAATTAATATATTATTTATTATATTCATTATAATAATTATTGAGTCTATAAGCTAGTATGTACAATAAAAATTTAAAATGAATAAATAATTTTAGATTACGTTAAAATTGAGGACCAAAATTTAGAATAAGAGAGTGATTGATCATTCAATGTGTAAGGAGTGGAGTTTTAGAGTCCAAGTCTAAGTATTCCCGTTAATTTCAAATTCATGTAGTTTAGGCATAGTTTATTTGCATTTTTATTCTTCTTTAATTGCATCAACTTAGTTCTCATGTTGGGTTATTGTTTGGTAATTTTAATTTTGATTTCAAGGTACATCATAATCGTTCTCAGTTTCTTTCTCGATCATACTCTTATTTGCTTCTATTGATCGTCTGATCATACATTTTTCCCGCTCTTTCATTTTCATACGTTTGGCTCGATCCTAGGAAACACCTATTTGTACATGTGGTCTTACTTTTAGCAATAAATTAACCTTATATAGCTAGTTTTTAAGTAAGATTACACTAAATTAGATTGTTATCAAGAAATACATTTAACCAATATAAGATTAGAGGTGGGCAAACTCACACTAACTCACGGTCCCAACCCGATATGAGTCGATTTAGATTGGGTATCGGTAGAGATTCTACGTTGTGGGTCGAGTTGAAAAAAATATTGTGAGTTATGGGTCAGGTACAATATTAACTTGACCCGACCCTCAAACTGCACAATCAAGAACGTAAGATATTTCTTTTGCTTCAAACGTAAACTTCAAAACTAGAAAGAAGTCAAGAAGAACACAAACTATAAACAAATTCAATAACAAAAAAGATAATAAAATCTCCATAAATCTTTCACAAAAAAATGCACTTAACGGGTTCTTTTGAATCAATTATTGGTAGAAATTTTATGTCACGAGTTGAGTTGAAAAAATAATTATAAGTTATGGGTCGGGTACAATATTAATTTGACCTGACCTACAACCTGCACAAACAAGAACGTAAAACATTTATTTTGCATTAAACATAAACCTCAAAACTAAAAAGAAGTCAAGAAGAACACAAACTATAGACAAATTCAATAACAACATTATTTCATTTCTTTCTTACTATAAATAATAAGATCTCTATAAATTTATTCACAGAAAAATGCACTTAATGGGTTCTTTTGGATCGAGTATTTGTAGAGATTTTATGTCGCGGGTAGAGTTGAAAAAATAATTGTAGATTATGGGTCGGGTACAATATTAACTTGACCCAACCTGCAACCGCGCAATCAATGACGCAAAATACTTCTTTTGCTTTAAACATAAATCTTAAATTTTTTTTTAAAAAAGCCAAAAAGAACACAAACTATAGACAAATTTAATAACAAAAAAGATAATAAGATCATCATAAATCTATTCATAAAAAATAAAGTCCAAATTAAAAAAAATTAAGCGTTTCAAAAAATAGTATTCACACGTATTTAATATCTAGAAATCAAATCTAGTTAAAGTTTTTGATGTATCTCATATAATAATATGAGAATGTTTCATTTATTGAGAAAACTAATAACATTTTCATAAGTTTTTATTGTCTTTGAAATGTTGTGCTCTTTTGAATATAAAAAATCCCAATATATAAAAGTAGAAAATGATTACTACCCATATATGATCTGATACATTTTAATTCAACTGGAGAAAATAATAACTTAATGCTAATATGAGAAGTTAACAGAGGAGATGAGAGAATACTTATTTATAAAATTATTCGTCGTGTCAAAATATAAAATTACGGTGTGAAATTAGAATAACTCGTATTCTAGAAATGTAGATAATTTACTCCTGGTTAAACCCACATAAACTTAAAATTATTCATTTGACATTACATAGGGTATATATTATTGTTAGGAGATATATTTTAATTTTTTTTAAATATGAGCTGCCAACCCGACCCAACACAACCGGAACCCGGATACCCTAACCCAAACAAGTTACATATTATAATACTTAAGATTATTTTTTTTATCTAAATACACGACATGAGTGGTCGTTACTTGAAGTAATTACTCGGACTAAAACAAAACTATTAAATTATAAAATTACGATGTAAAAATAAAATAACTCGTATTCTTGAAATATTTGTAGTTTTTTGCAAGGTTAAACTAATATGAACTTAAAATTATCCATTTTACATTACATATGGTATGTATTATTGTTAGGAGATATATTTTAATTTTTTTTAAATCTGACCTTCTAGCCCTGATGTGCAACCGGAGCATACCATGGACCTAGCCTTGATGAGCACGAAAGATTTTACTAACTTAGTTGCTTATTTTGCAGGAAACATAGTCTCGGAAATACCTTCCGAACATGATCGGGAACGACCTAAAGTCTCGATCACATGGTGTCAGCCACTCTCGCCCCCGACGCGCTCAACGAACAACATCCCGAGCACCTATCGACGACCAACGGACAAAAGGTCGTCGACGGGGCTGAAATCTCAAAGGAAATAAGTGGCCGGCGTGAGAGAACGCCTGATCCAATCATCTCGGATCCCTCGTATCTCCCATGAAGACCGAGTCCTCGGCCCATAATACCGAGCCCGACCACATTTTTATTTAGTCAGCAAATAAACCATAGAGAAGGAAGAGAAAAACAACCCAAAGAAGAGTAACGCACATTCCATAGGAGAAGACCCACAAAGGACCGCCTCAGCCGAACCTTGATCAACCCACGGTCAAGCAACGACCCACCTTCGGTCAACTAAGAGACCTTGATCAAATCCCGTCGGCTACTTTACTTAAATCTTTAAGTAATCTGATTATTTGGTCAAGGAAATGACAATGTTCGAATTAGCACGGACATATCTCTTGATGTCCGCAAAGAATCAACCGGCGCGCACGCATAAGCCGTTCATGGAACCACCGGCGAATCACCAGAGATTTTCATCCAAAGAATCCGCGCTCTAACTTCCAGAATCATCTGAAGATCATCTAGCAACAACATTGCAAATTAGCCGCACGGATCCCTCAATATCCGAGATAGGACCAACCACCGGATCGCCACTTCGGATAAGCCTGCGCACACTTACGAGCCATTGACGGTCAACCGAGGAATCAGACCACGTGCCACTTCATGCTGACCACCGAGAGCATTTTAGAACTGATCCAAATTGGCTCGAACAAATCTTTCATTGTTCGAAGCTTATCTCACCCGGTGCAACCTCTCGGTCAACAACGGGTCACCCTCGACCAAGCATTGTCTTCATTCAAATCCAGTCGTGCATATCCTTCATGGATCGAACCTAAAGTCAACCGAAGATCTTTCCGAAGCTAATCTTAGGCGTTCATGTAATCTAAGGGCCTACATTGTCTTTCTCATCTTTTTACGTTTTTAGTATTTAAGTGTACCAACCTCTCACTTTAGAGGTAGAGAGAATTTTAACAGAATTGTGCATTGCACCTTCTTCCCTTTGGTTGAAGCTCTTTCTGACATTCCTTCTCCGGTGAGTCATATCTGAACACTACTGAGGTCTACCAAGACGAACCATTTGATTGCTCAATTGTTCGACTTGTACAACATCATCCTCCATTACTAACCTTCCCGAATTCCAAAACCATTCCCCGAGCTATCACCTTCCTCCACTAGCCGATTCTCGGCCATCATTCGATCATCTGAGTCAACCCATTACCTCATCGAGCCATTCCATCGTTTTACCCTCCAATCACCCATATTTCCCTACCACTTTACTTCCGCAACCCAAATCTACAATTCGCCCGAACCAATTTTCTTGTTTGCCGCACGCAACCCCAATCTGAGCTCCGCATGCGCGCATTCTTCCGATCACGGTGCGCCGACCCCAAGGAAGGCACATCAAGCCCAACCCAACACGACCCAAACCCGGACACCTTAACCTGAACGAGTTACATATTATAATCCTAAAATGGGTTGGGTCAGATTGATTTGAGTGCCAATCCGACCCATGTCCTTGTAAGATTATTTTTATCTAAATACACGACACACATGGTCGTTACTTAAAGTATTACTCGATTTAAAGCAGAACTATTAAAATAAAGAATTAGAATATATACTCCCTCAATAATGTTCTTAACAAATAATTGGAAACAATATTTAGCTAACTCTAAAATTAGGACCTATAAAAATACCAAATTAATTATTCTTAGAACCCGAAAACGGCACACACATTGCATACAACACTATGATATAAGGGTAAAAATCGAATCAAATTATTTAATTTAGATAATTTAACAAATCAAACATTAAATTTTAAATGGGCAAAACAAATTCGAACAAAACGTTGCGTCATGACAAAGGTATGGTAATAACATATCATACTAATTAATTATAGTTTATTTGTTTGTGGTCATTGAATGTGGATTTTTTAATGAGAGTTTTTTATTTCGCCATCAAATGCCGTTAGCGCGCAGAGTGTTGAATACACTATAAGACTGATATTTGCATCTACTATCGCTAATTGATTTTGGTAAGATTCGTTATATTTGACGTCATGCAGTCATCACATTTTTTCATAATTTCAAGATTTAAATTTTGTTTTACTTTGGTTAGCTTGACTATTTCATTAATTCAACGGGAACAAATTTAAGATATTTAAGATAATTAAGTACTTGTTGATGCTCAAAAACTTTCAATTAGTTTTGGATGAAAAAAATCTAGATGAGGTTACTTGTTTCTTCTTTGTAATGCAAGTTTATGGCTTTAAATTGCAGAAAAGGTCTTCAACTTTCTGTAATTGCTAATTGCTCTATAATTAATGCATAATGTTAAGTTTAATTTTTTAGTATATATTCTTAATTTATTTTTTAACGTATTAAATTTTAATTAATCTCATTAAATTATTTTTAATATATTATAATTAAAATAATTATTTATATTATTAAATATAATTATTTGAATTCTTAATTGATTGCGGTCAATAAAATGATGAAAATAATGCAAGGACATTATGGTAAAATTTCCGTAAGCTTTCTATCTATTTAAGCGCAATGGCCAGCCAAATAGCATTTGGTCAGTAAATTTAGGGTGAATTGTGCTGTTTAGGAACCCAAAAACCCTAGTCGACTCGAGGTTTAGCGAGAGAGATGGTTGTTGGAGACGACTATAAATTCCTGGACATGAAAGACGCCATTGCTTCCATAAACCAGAAGGTTGATCTCATAGGTGTTATCATTGAGTTTGGTTTCCCTAAGAGAAGCAAAGGCACTGGTATTTGCCTCATTTTTTCCTCATTTACTCTCTTGCACGTCTTTACTGTATCGGACTTTCATTTATGCCTATTTATTTTCGTTTCTTCTGGTATTACATTGTTGCTCTTGTTTTCCAAGGTTTAAAGTGATGCTTTTCCTGTACCTTTTGCGAATTCATGCCCAATTTTTTTGACGACGGTTTACTTTTGTCTGTATGTTTGGCTGGCAATGACGAAAAAAAGGCCGGTCTAACGGCTGCTACCATTTGTTCGGTAGTAGAATGATGTCAATCTTTCAGAAGGTTTATTCCGAGCCAGTATTTATGCTATTTTTTTCGCATTTTAATGTATCAGCATCGTTGGTAGCTTATGTTGTGTCGTGGTTTTATTAGTTTTTTACGCTGGTCGTTGAAATTTTTCGTATGTTTATTATATTTATTCACTAAAATATTTAAATATTAATTTTTTTTATTTTGACGAGATTTGCAAATATAATTTTAAAACTAAATTAAAATAATTAATGAAATTCTTTTTTCAAAAATGTATTTGTTGACAAAAACGGATATCATAAGAACTACTAACTGAAAAAAATTCAAATGAATACGGGTAGTAACAATAGTGACAAGTTGTTTATATAGTAATGGTTAGTTTATCTTATTTTGTCAAGCTCTCTTCATTAAAATTTTCACAGTTTTTTTCCTCCAAATCACAATTCTTAAATTTTAAATTTTTAACCAAATACAAAAGTACCTTTTTTCATAGTTCATTCTAGTGACATGGCAGGTAACAATGATTACATCACGTACAAGTTTTTCCCCCTGTACTAAATGTCTTACTCTTTGTGTTTCGTACATTACGTTAATCATGAACAATGTAAGCTGGTAAATCAAAACCAGAAGGATAATTGCATTCTTATGAAGCAAAGGACATCGGCAAAAGTTAGTTTAGATTATATTATTATGACGTAGCTCACATTACTTCTTGTTTTGCAGATTGTTTTTGTAATCTTAAAATTGTTGACGAATCACATCACAAATCAGGAATTTCGGTTAATATTTTTGCTGAAGATTTGGAAAAGATCCCTCATGTGGCATCACCTGGAGATATTATCCAACTTTCTCGAGTTGTGGTAATCTTGCAAGAGTTTGATTTTAGTGTTTTTTTTCTGATGACACCATTTAAATCATTTTCATTGATCCATCTCTCTTTTTCTGACTTCATTACTTCATCTGGGGCTAAAACTCCAGAAATTAGAAATGCAAAAATAGGAATAATACTTGATATTATTAGAAATACCCAAAAAATACCATATTCATAAAGCAAAAACATAAACATACTCCTATAAACGTGGAAGATATACCGGATCAGTCTATTCGACTTGAAATTCTTTTTTCTTGTTTTTTGGACCTGGTGTTTTGAGAGAACAAACTATCAGATCGATCAATCTTCTTGCTTTAGATAGAGTTGATGATTTCTACATGAGAAATAAAAAAAAGGAAAAATGGATATAGAAGGAAAACTGGTTGGAAGATATCTTGTAATGAAAAAAATATCAAATTTCAACTAATGGAAGCACATAATCAGGCAAACTAATCCCTTCTTTAAGCAAGAAATGAGTTCCTATCGTCTTGTTTCACTAATTTACCTCTCAGGAAGTTGTACAAATAGGTTCTTCTGTTTCCCTAATTCATACATAAGCAGTACTGAAATGCGTGAGTTTTTTGTAGCTTATAACTAGTGGTTTGTTTAGAAAGTGATACCCTTGGGTGACCTTTGGTATTGGAAAATTTTGGTAGAATAAAAGATAGAGAAACATCAATTAATTTAAAGAGTTTATGTCAGCACGCAATTTAACATTTGTGAAATGATGTCTAATACATATCCTTTCTCACATGCCTAGGTCCATTTCCAGTTGCTTGATAGATAGGTTAAATTACTGTTTGTGATATGATGTTTGTCTGGGATGAAGTGATGGCCACTTATTAGCCATTCCAATATTGGGGCATCTGAAAATGTACTAAGGAGTTGCAATATTTAAATAATCTTGAAGTATATGGACTTTGTTCTTGTTCTCTAATTGTATTTGTATTCGTTACAATATCATTGGTCACTGATTGATCTTTGATATGTTGAATGTTTTGTGGGCTTTTATCAATAACAGATGAAAACTCATGCTGGCGATTCATTTGCTGTTTTCAACAAGAAGTTTTCTTCTTTTGCCTTATATGACGGAGCACATGGAAAAGACTTTGTCCCTTATCAAGTTTCTTCATCTTTTCGACCAAGAGACCTAGATAAGAAGTTCATAGCGAGATTGAGAGAATGGATGGTTGACTTTCATCCTGACGAAGGTACTTATGTGGGAATCATGTGTTTGATTGATACGAATTTGTAGAAATGTAAATCATTTTGAGGAAAAGAAGCTAATGCATCAACTTTTTCTAAAGTAGGACGATTCTTCTTAATGAACTCCAAGACCTTGATATTGATCTGAAATCCTTGTGTCTGAAACCCACTCAATATGGAGCACTCATTTACTGTTGCTTTTCTTAGTTGAAATAATTGCAAGTTGTTTGTACTTGCTATGCAATACTTGAAAAAAAGGACTCCCAAAGTATTATACTTGAGCACTCAGGATATGATACCATTAATTAAATTGGTTGAATGATAAAGGGTGTTTATTATTTTTTGTTTTGCATCATCCTTTTATTCATATGACAGGCTCTTTATCACTTACACCATATATGATATTTTTATGAAGCTATCCTCATGTACACGCACACAGGTGTATGGCTTCTTATTTACCATAGATTAAATTGAAAAGACTTATAGAATAGGTAGTTTTAAAATGTTTTAATAATAATACTTACCTATAAAATATTTCCTGTTGCTCTAAATACTTGCCCTTTTATAGAAATCTAATTTAAGAACTGTTTTTATAGGATCAGCTAAATTTTCATATGTGAAAGAAATTAATGAAGGACAACGTATTGATTTGATTAGCAAGGTGGTCAACTCTTCTTGCATGCCATTTCCTTGACTAATTATGTTGATGAGGCAATTCTTTTTAATTTTGAATATATATTTTCCTGCAATAAAGCTTGTATTACAAGAGGTTATTTATCTCTTCCCCATGCCTTTGTATTTGAACTAAAAAAGTCAATTGATAATCCTGATTTCTGACCATTTTTCTTATGTATTTGCTCTTAAGATTGTTTATGCTTGTGAGGATGCTGCTGATGGATGGATGGGATTTATTTGGGATGGAACTGATGCTAAACCAACTACCATTTGTCAAAAGTAGGTTTATATTGTTTCCTTACTTTGCGCGTCATTTTTTGTATGAAGCTTGGAACTTGACTTTTATCTACTCACTTTCATGTGGTACCATCTCGTAATCGATTGCTCAGTTAGATATTTAAGGTGGATATTAAAGCAATGATTCACATGGTTGCATCTCTTTCCTCTTCATACGTACGCATCGATTGTAGATTTTCTGGATTTTGGACTTTCAGTTTAGGTTTGTTGAATCATTTGGCAGAGGTCTATTACGATTTGATTTTATTCGTGGAATAGGCAGGTTGCTTTGCATTATTTTTGCATTTTGCTAAAATTCTTATTTAGCAGGACTAAGCATTGTTAACTACTTTCCAGGCTAGTTGATGAAAATGATAACATACCTCCCTTGGAAACTATTGCCAGAGACTTATTATGTACTCTTCCTCCAGTTGGAACTATCTTGAGATTGATGGTTAATCAAGGTATTGAGAAGAATAGTCTTAGGCTTGGGACTGGTAAATGGGTGAAGTTTGTCAATGTAGCAATCGAAGTACACAATGGTTTGTATCATGCGGTGTTAACATCTTCTTCAAAGCTCCGATACACCCAAGATGGGGATCCTCTAGTTTGTTTTCGCACAAGGTTTCTACTTGCAGACGCTTCTCAAATTTAAATTCATTTTTAAGTTCCCAATTTTATATTCTTTGAATAAAATATTTGTTACTTGGTACAGGTTATATGATGAGCGAGTAACATCAAAACTTGACCGTCTTCCTTTGTGGAGCTTCCCTTGGCCTTCACCCATCACAGGTTTGTCTTTTTTTTTCGTACTTTTTACCATGAGGATGACATTCATTATATCACTGTCTCTCTTATTTTAAACTGGAGTTTGAGAATGCTTGATGCATAGCTGTTTACATGATTCTTGTCCCTTCACAGAAATTGACTACGAACATATGCCATTCGTTACTTTAAGGGAAATTCTAACTTATCCGGAGGTAACTTCTGCTTCTAGTTTTTCATTTCAAGTTCCTATTGGGGTTTAATAAATATACATCACTTGGCTACATCGCAAATGGTTAATAAATATATAACACTTATTTTATTTCATTCCCACTGCACAGGTAACTGCAAAATTCAAGTGTGTTGTTCGGGTTATTGCGATATTTCCATGTTTGGCCACGGCCTTCCGCTCTCCTGCTGGTATTTATAGGGTTAGATTAACTCTCGAAGATCCAACTGCCACAATTCATGCGTTCGTATATGGAGACGATGGAGTAATGAATATTTGTCAAAAATGAGTTTTAACGTGTTAGAGGCGGATCAGTAATTTGGTTTTATCTTAATCTTTTGAAGGAGTATTTTTTTGATGGGCATCCTTCCATTGAAGTATTGAGGCAGAAACGCAACCATTTACTAGGAGTAACTGCAAGCATGGAGCACGAGGAAGTTATCGGCAAAAGAGATCCGCCATGGGTAGCATGTTGCCTAAAATCTTATTACGGAGCCAAAACTGATGTTTGGGGAAGCCGACAGTACCGAATCTTTGGGACGAAAGTGGTTTGGTGATTCTGAAGATCATCATCTGTTTGGTTTCTCTTTTGTTCGGTTGTGTAGTTGAGGAAATCGGGTGACGGTACCAAATCTTTGGGACGAAAGCGGTTTAGTGCTTGCATTCTGCTCTGTCGAGCCCGCTCATCGTTTGGGTCTTCCCGAGTTGAAGAAGTGTCACATGGTCTTGTAAATCGGACACTTGACATTGCCTTATCTATGCCGGTTATGTGAAAAGTGTTGTATTGATGGATGAAATTATTTGACTCAATTTAATTTCTCTTAAATTAAAGGGATTGAAATTGTTACTTTTTTAGACTTCAATAGTCAATGCCTTATGACTGTAGTTTAGCAAAATTGGAAGGGCAAGCCAACAAATACGCCAGATGGGAGGATCCTTTAGCAAAGTGCAAAACCTTAGCATAAGAATTAAAGACAGTCGAGTGTCTTCAGAACGAACTCTGGTATCATCCGGGAAAATGTCCGTAGAGATCAAGCTCTCCAGACTAAACAGGATCTATCGCCCTTCTGTGATTGCTCTCTCTATCTCTCTATCTCTCTCTATCTTTAGTTTTTGCTCTCTCTATCTCTCTCTGTCTTTTTAGTGTTAATGTATTTGAAATTTTAGGAACCAATCGAAGGCAAAATCGTTGTGAACTCTGCTACTTCCATTTCTCACTATGGAATTCGTCTCGGTATCAACGGATCAGTCGATTTGCAGGTTTTAAGGATTGATCGGTTTTGCTTTGAGTCCTGAGACAAGATTATTGTCGGTTGTCATTTATGGTTGTGGTTTTTTAAATATGATGATGCTATGCAATTTTTTGCTGTTTCGTCCTTATGTAGAATAGATCCGTGGTGGATCGGCTGGAGTTATTGAGTCTTTTTACGGTGTTATCAAGCCAATACCTATCGTGTTAGTCCCTATACCTTCTGTTGATGATGAATTTCATTTTTGGGGTGTTTTTTTGCTGTGTTGAAGTTGAAGTGCAGGCTCTTGTCAGATTCTCTTTTGATACGCTTGGTTTATTTTAAGCAGGAATAAGATTATTGAGGTTAAGCCATCAGGAAAGATTACTTCAGGGTCCACAGAGGTAGCATTGACTGGTTAAGATATCATTGCATAAACTGGCATTATGTCCTCCACGGAATTTCTATTAATTTGTATTTTATCTTTGGGGAGACATTTTTCCTTTATTAATCTATTTTCTATAAGAATAAAAACTTTCCGTTGATAGCTTAGCCAAGTTCCATTTGTATTCTCCTATCCACAGATACCATTTTCTGTTATTCTGAAGCGCCCGGGGGAAAAGTCAGAGAGATTCTATGAGACCTTTCATGGAGCTAATATTCGTCTACAGGTTAATATCGTGGTTTCTATATGAGCTCCTTGTTAGCCAATTTTCTTCTTTACCCAATGAATTGCTTTTATATTTATTATATTTTTTCTCTAACTTTTTTCTAATGATTGATGGTTATTGAATCTTTTGATAGTACTTGGTAACTGTAGATATAAACAGAGGATATCTTCATAAATCCTTAACTGCTACAATGGAATTTATTATTCATGACGAGAAAGGTAATATGCATGTCATTATGTCGTTTTTGTTTTTCTGTCAATTGATCTGAAAATTAAAGTACGTTTTTTTGCTTTTACTTTATTCATTTAGATTATTTTCTCGAGAGGCCTGCTTCTTTAGATATGGTTATGTTTTACATCACTCAAGACACCCAAAGGCATCCGCTACTTTCTGAGTTGAAATCAGGTTTGATTATCTCCAAGCAATTCCATTTATATGTCTCCTCGAGTTAAATTGAATATTGTTTTCATTTTGGCACATCACTTCACCATTTCAACTATTCAATATAAAATCTTTATCTGATAAATCACGCTCTCCCTTTAATACTTGTAATGTTAAAAGCTAATCATCCTAAAAAAATAAAAAAATTAACTGCATGTCTGTTTGAGATTATTCCATGTTTACCGCATGGTGCTTATTGTGACATTCTATTTCCTGGTATACTCTATATAGGTGGTTTTAGGGTGATTGGAAAAATGTCCACCCAATGCTCTCTATCAGATCCAGTTGTCGGTGAGCTAACTGTTGAAGCATCTGCAGTTCCTATTGTCTCTATTGACTTTCACTTGCTTAGAGTTGAGTCAATTCTCCTGGGTGAAAAAATTATTACGGAGACATCTTTGATACAAACAACCCAGGTATGTCTTATCTAATATCTTTTATTAGGTTTCCTTTCTTTGCTTAACATGCTAGTTTCTTTCTATCAATCACTAGATTGCTGATGGAGATGTTTGCCGTAACATGACTATGCCCATTTATGTTATACTGCCCCGACTTTTGACTTGCCCGACAATCTTTGCAGGGTAAGTTAGAATTTAACGTTATATGCCTGTTTTATGTTAATTCCAAACATTCTTTCTTTTAAGTTCATTTCATGACACTCACTAAGCTTGATAGAAAATGACAGGCTTTTTGCTTCTCCTTGTTTCTGCTTGAAAATTGTTTTTCTGTGCATATCCTTCTATATTACTACTGAAATTGCACTTCCACCATCGTAATGAACTTCCTTGCCAAGCTTAATGAAGATGATGATGCTTATCAATTACAAATTTTTCATTCATTAAGCTTTTTTTTTTATGTAATAATTGTAAGGACTTGTGACAGGATTTCAATATCATCTTATTATGTCTTGATTATTGTGCATCTCAGCTATATCTTTTGACATATTTATTCATTCTATTTATTATCTGGTTAATAATCGGATCTTATCTTAACAAATTTTGGTCTATTGAACTCAGTAGAATGAGAGAGAGCTAAGATTCTTATCTATGGAACATCTTGCTTGTTTTTCTACAAAGTATATGTTGCTCTCAAGCTGGCGACGATTGATCGCTATCATTTGGTATTGTTTACATCTGCAGTTCATTTTCTATCGAGTTCAAAGTTTACATAGTCATAAAGTTTCAATCGGAGCTATCCAAACTTCAATCGAAGTCAGATCCAACGACCCCTAGACTCTGGGTAAACATGGTTCTTTCCCAAAAGTACTCATACATGCTAATTGTAACTATTTTGATTCATACGATTATTCTCCCTCAGGTAGCAATGGAGACCCTGCCTCTTGAACTCATTCGAACACAGTGAGAAAACGCCCCGGGCATCACCTATGTAAGCTGCTCTCATATTGGCATCTTTTATTGGTCCTGTATCAAGTTTGTGCTAGCTTTAATACTTGTTCACATCACTGGAAAACTACCTTTTTTTATGTTAGAATATGGCAGATGATGCAAGCTAAACTTATTGTTTTGACCTCGTGTTCTTTAGCATGTAGATTATATTACAGTATCAGGCTTTCTTTGTGCTCTATTACCTCCATTTTCGCTCTTCCTTAGATTCCTTCTCTGCTTCTTCTGCATGGTTTTCTCCTTCAACCATGTTCTACCAAAGCCTGACTGCATCACCTGTCTACGTCCGCCCCGTAATTTGCTTTTGAATCATCTGGTTTCTAACTTCCTCGGGTTCTGGCTTGATGATGTTCTTCCCTCCGTATATCCTCCACCCCTCGTACCGATATCCAAATTACCCAGTTTTTTATTTTTTTGTGTTTCAATTTTCTCAGCACTTTGTTGATTTTCTTTCTGAGAAAAACAGTGAACCCTGAACAGAAGAATATGGCAAGAGATGGAGAATGGAGATTGAGAACTATAACTCGATAACAGTCAAAAGAATGCTCTTTAAAAAACAGAGCCAAAGTATTACCTTGTGGACAACAAGTATATGAGCATGCTCGGTTTCTTGGCTCCGTCCCACGGGACACCTTACTATCCGAAAGAACGCCCCAGCGTTTATCACCCGCAAGAAGCCAAAGAGCTGTTTAATCAGTGCCACTCGTTGCTGAGGAACGCAACCGATCGCACTTGCAAAGCTCTAAAGGCTCGATTAGTCAGTGCCACTCGTTGCTGAGGAACGCAACCGATCGCGCGTTCGTAGCTCTAAAGGCTCGATTTCTGATCACGAGGGAGAGACCAGATGACTGGATTTTCAAAATGCACGAGCAGGCAATTCCTCCCCTCGAGATGGAATTGCCAATGACCCGACCTGAAAGCCCGGTTTTGGACATCGCTTTCGAAACCAAAGAGCTGGACATTGCTTCACAGTTGCTAGATTCTATCGCATCTGCAATGTGGAACGACTATATTCATGATCTGTCAGCCATGTAGATTAAACGGGTATGATGAAGTTTAGGATCAGAGAACTTTTGGTCGCACGAAAACGGGATCACGGGACGAAAACGTGATTTCTTTGAAAAAAATGCCAACAAGAGACATAATAGTTCGTGCATGTGCTGAATGTTTTGTTATTGTTATTATGCTCTCAAAAGCGGTGGGTTGGGTACTTTTTTTTTTTTTAAAATTGATCCAATCTAATTTGTCAGTTCTTAAAAAATCGGATTGGAATAGAAACCCATAAGACAATCGATCTTAACCCACTTGAAATTTTGGAATGTTTTTTGTTCAAGTTCAAATTAGGTTACGTGAAATTCAAACATGTAAGCTTCTAACACAATCGAATTAAAACTTAATTATTTTTCACAAATTTTAAGTTAGATTGATTAAGTGACACGCTGTAGTAAATCATTTTGTAAAATTAGATATAAACTCAAACTGATCAGAGAGAACAGATACAACTTGAAATTGACTCAAAATTTAAATCATTTTCAGTCAAGTTCAGCAATTTATTGGGTCTGTCATGTCGAATTGTCATCCTTAGCCATGTGGCTACGTTAGTTAATAAATTATATAATCTAGAATTTTGACAAATCAAAGCTTAAGGTCGTAGCATGCATGCTCTCACGGACATAACTAAATTGGTTCAAAGATGATAAATTTGAGATAATGAGCGACGGTTCGAAGCCTGGTGATCGCAGTGTGAAAGTTTGATCCTCGAATATGAAGTTGATCTTTGTGGATGATAGATATAGTCTCTCATCTATGAGCCGTTGAGTCACTGTGATTTACTCTTTCACGTGTTGTTGGGCTGAAGTAAGTAGCCGTGAGAGCTGGGACGAGAAAGGGATAAGATCTGAGCTTGCAGAATATCTAACCTAGAAGTATTATGAATCAATTTTATATATATTTTTAATTAAAAAAATATTATGAATTTTGAAATTCACGAAATTCAGAGTAAAACAAGTCGAAAGGACGAAACACGGGCTGACCAGCTTTTCCCTCTGCAGGCCTCACACTCCATCGTCTTCTTCCTCTTTACAGACCCAACCATCGCCATTGACTCCCTTCTCCAACTTGATGTTAAACCCTGCCAACGATCTGCTCCCACCCCCTTCTTCTCCCACCAACTCTTCCATTTCTTCCTCCGATCTCGATTCCGAGGTGCCTGTTCAGTGTTTCTTTCTGTACTCGCTTTTTTGTTTCTTCTTTTTTATGATCTTCATGGGTTGTGTCTGATTTTACAGTCTACAGGTTCCTTCTTCCATGATCGGAGCACCAGTCTAGGATCTCTCATGGGAGTCAGCTTCCCGGCCATCGCTTTCAGAGTTCCCTCCCAGAACCGTGATCCCCAGGCGACTACTGCCGTCCCCGGTGTTTCTCGAAGGCGCAAGAAACCTAAGAGGAAAACCACTGCCACGCCTGCGATCGCCTCGGATCGGAAGCGAAGGTGGTGGAGTCTGTGCAGGGACGACGGCGGGATGAAGTCGGCTTCTCTCGGTGAGTTTCTCGAGGTGGAACGCCGATTCGGCGACGGTGCGTTTTACGGTACGGCGGAGGAGCTTGAAAGAGTGGTTGAACAGCAGCGGAACGGACGGCTACTCTTCGCCGACGGGAGAGTTCTACCGCCGGTGGATCCCGACGATTCGGCAACAACAGATAGCTCTCTGTGTAGATTTGCCGTTTCCCTCTACAGTATCTGCAGTGGCGGTGTATAGCCAGGAATTCTTTTCTTCAATTAATTTTGCATTAATTCGAAAAAAAACATTCTTGATTGATCGAGCATGCAGTGATTGAACCAACTCTTTTCTGGGTGTGAATAAAAATTTGATCTTTAGCCAATCCACAGTTATCATTATCATGTACGAGTTCGAATTTGCAATGGGTCTACATCAGCTCGCCACTGGCTGTGCGTCTCTTCTCCTCCTCCACTTTCTCCAGTAACGCTTCTAGCTCCGCCTCGAGGCCGTCCAGCCGCTCCTGCAAAAAACGAAAAACGGGTTCGATTGGGTTGTTTGTTTCGGTGTGAATTTGAACGAGTGTCGAGCCAATCGGAGCCCTGACCTCCATGACTTTATACTCGTAGTCTCGTAATTGTTTGGCGTAGGTCATTTCCTTGTTCGAAACTCGGAAGATGTAGGTGAAAATCCATCCGATTGTCAGCCCCAACACGAGTATCAGCTGAACAACATTGCCTGCTTGTAGACTATCGACTCCGGCAAACTGAACGCATAAAAAAGTTCGATACATAAACTACATTGACATTCGTTTTTGAAGCGTTGTAATGCTCGATGCGTCGATGATCGTGTTATTTTCAAAGTTTTTTATTTCAAAAACTATGTATCATTTGCTTCGACACAGGGTCGGTAATTGATGTACCTCGAGTCCACTTTTTAAACCAATGCCAAGCAAGGTAACTCCAAGTCCGATCAACAAAACATCCTTCCTCGTGTAGCCGAATGGAAAAAAGTGAAACATCAATGGCAAGAACAAAAAAGTCTTGAGGTTTCCTTTTATTTTGTTCTCGTTTCTCACAAGCGATGAGCAATAGATCTAAATAATCGATTTCAAAACCGAGATTGTCCTCGCCTCATCAGTGGAGTCACCACTGCTTCCACTAGACTCCGGGGCACTGTCTCTGGGGACAGTCGAGATAATTTTCCTTGGAAAAGAGCTGCTTAATCTCTTTCCAGAGAACTCAAACGACCCCTTTTGGTTTAGCCTTAGGTTCCCTGAAATCAGCACTTCTGAGAATAAGTTCAACAAAGTGTAGATTTATCATACTCAAAGGTGTAACTCGAATCGAAAAGACAGAAAAATAGAATGATAGTTATATTTACTGGCTCGTCTACAACAGCTCGGCAAACGATTATAGCTCACTAATCTCGCTGTTTCTAAGCTATATCATAAGATAACCAATGATTATATCAGAGACTTTCGGCTGTTTCCCGAGATACAAAGATTCATGTGATTTCAGCATAAGATAAGATCAAATGACCCCAAATTGCATGCGTAATTCACAATTAGCTAAATTGACTCATTTTTCAATTACTGAACTCTGTTTTCAAACTGTAAGGGATGAGACCATGCAAAACAACATTTTGGGCGAATTGCAGATGCATACAATTACCAGTCCAAAGAATTCAAACTACCATCTAAAACCAGTAATCGAACTCTATCGTAGGCAACCATTTTCAGCTGTCTGAATACAGATTTTACGCAAACGAAATCTCAAGTCAAATGCATCAGTCATAAAACAGGCCCTCGAGCTCTTCGACTGCTTTTTTTTTTGGAAAATACACCAAAGGTATAAAGCCAAAGAACCTTTATGATATACAAATAAAACCCAAATCAAACAATCGAGAGATCAATTGACTTGACTCCCATAAAAGCACCGGCAATTCTAGACCTTTGCCGCGACAATGGAATAAGTGAAGCACCCAAATAGGGAATCGTTCTCGTCTCTAGTAAAATGCTTGAATTTGGACGTCCATGAGCAAAAGCCGTCATCTCTGAAACAGATTCTCGGAGCACACATGCAAAACTTCAGAAACCAAACCCAAAAACTAAAAATAATTAAGGAAAAGCAGAGAGGGGCTCCTTCATTTAAACCCCACAAAACGCAACAAAATCCACTGTCAGTGCCCGGAATTGAAAACAAGAAGGCAGAAAAAAATTCAAAAAGAAGAAGAAGAAGAAGAAGAAGAAGAAGATTTGGTTCCTCGGGAGGAAGAGAAGGTGGCCGAAGCAGGTTGCTTGGCGTAGGATGACTGGTTTGAGGCTCTGCCGCGCTGAAAACTGAACAATCTTCAAATATCCTGGTTCCATTATTTTTTCTACTGATATAAAAAATAATTATAAATATATTAATATTGTAACGAATGTTAATTTCTTCTCCTTCATGGAAGAACATGAAATAGTGGAAAGAAGAAAGACAGAAAGCTCACTAATGTACTTGGATAAATTAGCTCTCTCCACTGCTCTTCTAATTTACTTCTTTGATGATTAATTACCTAAATAATTATTAATGATTTGAGTATTATTTATTAAGTAAATATCTTATTCCTCCAACGATGAAAACAGCATCCTCAGGCGGAGGAGCAGCAGATCTAAATTTCCAAAGAGGGGAGTTTTGTCTGTCATCTTAAACGACACAAAAAAACACAACACAGTTCGGGAAACCCGAGGTCAAGACTGATAAATCCAATGCCTGAAGATTATCAAGTTAAACCTTTTATGTTTGTCGATTATCACCTGTAACCTTCCAACTTTATTGTTTTTTTTTTTTGCCTGCATATTGCTCTTCATATATACCAGTTCTCAGGGTTAGAGTCTGCGGGGGTTTGTGGGTAAGCCCACGGGAAAAGAGGTTTCAATGGCGAAGTTTGGGCGAAGAGAGAGCAACAGAAGCCTTGAGAGTCTCTTGCACTCTGACAAACCGGCGCTCGCCGGAAAAACGACGCAGCAGCTGCCGCCGAAGGTGGTTCCAGGGATTGGGCTTGAGTATAATAATCTTTCATACAGCATCATCAAAAAGCAGAAGAAGGGAGGGGTTTGGGTCAAGAAAGAAGTTTATCTTCTCAATGATATCTCCGGGCAGGCAATGAGAGGTGAAGTCCTGGCAATAATGGGGCCGAGTGGTGCCGGAAAATCCACTTTTCTCGACGCCTTGGCCGGTCGTATTGCCCACGGGAGCCTCGAAGGGTCGGTTCGAATTGATGGCAAGCCGGTGACTGTCCTTGTTTTACCTTTCTCTAATTCTTTTTTTTGCTTGAAATTAACAGGATTTACTCCGTCAATTTTAAGTAAATTAGATCTAATTGAAACTTACTTGATAATTGATCTGATCTAAATTTAATTTAAAAGTTTAATTCAAACACGTAGGTTATCAATTCAACCTAATTAAACGTTCAATTATTGCTTCTTAAATTTTGGGTTGGATCTAGTTAATTAACCTGATCCGACAAGTCAGTTAATGTAAAATTGAATACCAATTCAAACCAAATGCATAATTGATTCGAATCTAATCCCACATAAAACTTCAGGTTGGCTTTTGGTTTATCGATTTTTTTTTAATTAAAAACAATCTGATCCGACCCAAATAGTTAGTTTGGGTTTGTTTGAAATAGTAGATTTATTCGGTTGCCATCTTTACTGTTGATTGAGCTTGTTTTCATGCAGGTTACTGCAAGCTACATGAAGATGATATCTTCTTACGTGATGCAAGATGATCAGCTCTTTCCTATGTTGACAGTGTTCGAGACGTTCATGTTTTCGGCCGAGGTTCGTCTTCCTCCTTCGGTTTCCAGGACTGAGAAGAAGAAAAGAGTTCACGAGCTTCTTGACCAACTCGGTTTACAAGTAATGTATACTTCTCTTTCTCTCTATAGGAATCAATCTCATCTTGTACTCAAAAGGCAAAATCCTTCGTCTCGAGGGCTCTCACATCTCGGGCCGACAGTTTGTGAGAGGGTTAAATCACAGTGACTCAGCGGCCCAAAGATAGGAGGCCTTTACCTGATACCACAATGAGCTACCCCAATATTGGGGGTAATAACTCACACACTAGGACATCGTAGGCGTCGAACCTAGGCTCTTGTACACAATCTACCATCTCTGAGCCAATTGAGCTATGTCCGCTGACAATCTAATCCCATCTTCATATGCAGGAAACACCAAATAGCATTGGTTAAATACCAACTTACCTCATAAAGAGTAGTTGAAACATAAGTCTCAATATACACCTTAAATATTAACTTAATTTCAATGAACACTTTATCATACGGAGATATGAACAGTCTGATTTTGTTCTGAGATGAATTAAAACCAGAATCATGAAAAATATAGTATGGTTCAAGTTTGTCTCCCGATGCAGTTCAAATATTTTTCAATCAAATCCAAAATATAAACAAAAAGTATTTTTAATTGTATTTAAGTCGAGTCTTGAGTGGTTGGATTGAGTTTGACATCAAATTTTTAATTTATATTGTATTTTATTGATTTTATGTCGTATTTTATCTGGTTTTGTCGAGTTTTATCTGCTTTCAGGGTTTTTTGAACTCATGGCTCGGTTATGATTTTACGATTTTCTAAATCGGGCAGTTTAGCCTGTTCACAATCCCGATCTAATTTTCTTCACCCATACTACCATGTTTATTTTCCTAATTTTAAGATGTTAGCTATTACCATGTACTAATGAAATGTGTTAAATAAATGAACAAACATGTTAAAATTAATGAAATATTGTAAATTTAAATTATAGTAAGATTTAAAGTATTCTTAATCACTTTAAAATTTTAAGATTTACGTCGCTAATTAACCCATGGTGGTTTGCGGGATGTCCTAAAGCTTATTGTAACTAACTCCATGGTCGTCAATGGCCGGGTTGTGTAACGCAGAGTGCCAGTCACACTTACATAGGTGACGAGGGGCGGAGAGGAGTGTCGGGAGGAGAACGACGGCGAGTGTCGATCGGAATCGACATCATTCACAAGCCGTCGCTTCTGTTTCTCGACGAGCCGACGTCGGGGCTGGACTCGACGAGCGCTTACAGCGTGGTGGAGAAAGTGAAGGACGTTGCTCGGAGTGGAAGCATCGTCCTCATGACCATTCACCAGCCATCCTTCCGCATCCAGCAGCTCCTCGACCGGATTACAGTTCTAGCAAGGTTTGAAATCTCCGAGGATTTTTTAAATCTCCGACGATATTGAAATTTAACGAGTTTGTTTGCTGGTGTTGACTCGACAGAGGAAAGCTTATATACATGGGAAGTCCGAATGGCCTACCGGTTCATCTCGCCGGATTTGGGAGATCGGTGCCGGAAAATGAGAACGGGATCGAGTATTTGCTGGACGTGATCAAGGAGTACGATGAATCCACCATTGGTTTAGACCCGCTAGTACAGTACCAACGGTTCGGGACGAAGCCACAGGAGGAAGCCAAAACGCCGATCCGGAAACCGCCGAGGCCTTCTCACACTCCGGTCATAGGCCGGTACACTCCGGCCTCGAAATTCCTAGGCCTTCACAGCATTACAGGCTCTTCGCTTCCGAACTCCTCGGCGAACTTCGGTTTTGACGACGGCGAAGAGGAGGAGGACGATTTCGACAAGTCTCTTGAACGGAGTAAAATAGCTCAGACCCCGTTGAATTATTCGAGCGGTGTGTACCACAATACCCGTTTAGCTTCTCATTTTTACAAGGATTTCTCTGCTTGGGTCTACAATGGCGTCAAGGGTACTCCTCTTCGTCCACCTTCGTGGACTCCGGCGAGAACGCCGGGAATAACTCCGGCCCAAACCCCGGGTTTCGCGTCGAGGAGTTTTATTTCGAGTCATTATCCTTCTTCTGTACAGACCTCCAAAGTCCCCGGCGGTGAAGCTGTCAGTGTATCAATGGAGTACGCCTCGGATTATTCTGTGGTAGAAGACTATCGTCCGGCGGAGAAAGAACTCGATGACCGTCCGAAATTCGCCAACTCATGGCTACGTGAGGTAATATATATAGAAATTTTATCAAAATATTCTTCAAATTCACAGAATCCTTTCAAGGGTCAACGTCTTCTCTGTAACAGGTGATGGTGCTTTCATGGCGAACTGCGTTGAACGTCGTTCGAACGCCGGAGCTATTTCTTTCCCGTGAAATAGTTTTGACAGTAATGGCTCTGATTCTATCGACGCTCTTCAAAAATCTAAGCCACTCGAGCTTCATAGACATCAATCGTCTTCTCAACTTCTACATTTTCGCTGTTTGCCTGGTTTTCTTCTCCTCAAACGACGCCGTCCCAACCTTCATCCAAGAACGCTTCATCTTCATCAGAGAAACCTCTCACAACGCCTACAGAGCTTCCTCCTACGTCATCTCCTCGCTCATCGTTTATCTCCCGTTTTTCGCCGTCCAGGGCTTCACTTTCGCCGTCATCGCGCAGTTCATGCTCCGCCTCAAGAGCAGCCTCGTTAATTTCTGGATCGTCCTTTTTGCATCTCTCATCACCACCAACGCCTATGTCATGCTTGTCAGCGCCGTCGTCCCCAGCTACATCACCGGCTACGCCATCGTCATAGCAACCACCGCCATTTTCTTCCTCACCTGCGGCTTCTTTCTGAAACGAAGCGAAATCCCCATTTACTGGAGGTGGCTACATTACATTTCCGCCATTAAATACCCGTTCGAAGCTTTGCTGACGAACGAATTCAAGGGCTCGAGATGCTACAGCGGGAACCCGTCTGATCTTTCCCCAGGCCCGTTGGGAGAGATCAAGATCAGCGCACTGCACAACACGACGGGGAATTTCGGAGAAAATTGCTTGCTGATCGGAGAAGATGTGCTATTTACGATGGATATTACCAAGGAAAATATCTGGTTCGACGTCGGAATCTTGCTTGCATGGGGAGTTCTTTACCGCCTCTTTTTCTACGTGGTTCTCAGATTTTACTCCAAGAACGTCCGGAAGTAATTTCATTTCCTTCAAATTCACCAATTTGCAATAAGAAAACCATACGATATAATTAATCATTTTCGTTGGTTTGATAATTGTCAAGGCTCAATGCTGGCTGCCCACCGTATCTAACCATGGTTAAATGAGACTTGAGATGATCGACATACACACGTGCAGAAGAGATATTTAGTAATTTGGTCAAATGGGAGCATCTAAAATGTCGGAAACGGCTAACATTACAACAACCAATAATTGATGAAAAATAATTAATCAACGTGACCTACCGGTTGACTTTCAAAGTTCTTGGCTGGCCCATCCCAACGACTAGCTACTGCCCATTTGAGAGAGATTGCTTAACAGACGGATCTTTTCAGAAGATCGAAAGATTAGCCGACGTGATTTTGAGTAGAGAAGGGACCGCCATTAAAGAAGCTTGGTTTTTGAAAACTGAAATCTCATCTTCAAAACAAGTAATTACAACAACAATAATCACCATCACTGTCAATTTAAATGCGTGAAACAAAAAACAAGTCATCTTGTGAAATCAAGGCACCGCATACGGCGTTCGCCGCCGGAGGTTTAACGCCGGAGGTTTTAAGGGTCGTCGACTGACGGGGGGTCCCTGTTAGAATCTTGGTTCGGAGCGGATGGGCTGAGCTCTTCGATTCTTTTCGTCACTTCCGCCATTGATGGACGCTTGTCGGGGTATTGAGCGGCGCAATCCACGGCCAGTTGCAGCATCTGAACCATGTCGTCCTCCGCCGTTTGGTACCGGAGAAGTTCAAGATCGAAGACCTCCGACGTCCATTCCTCTCGCACCACCGACTGAACCCATCGGGGTAAATCCACCCCTTCCTCGTTTAACACAGAGTGGGTCGGAGCCTTTCCGGTCAGAAGCTCTAAAAGCAATACGCCAAAGCTGTAAACGTCGGCTCTTTGGGAAACTTTCCGAGGGTCGGTGACCTCCGGCGCTCTGTACCCGGCAACTCTGTTCGGCGCGGAGGGCGTTCCGGCCAGCGGCGCTAGCCCAAAATCGGAGACTCGAGCGTCGTAGGAACGCGTTAAGAGAATGTTGGAGGATTTTATGTTTCCATGGCAGACATCGGAGCCCTGGCTATGGAGGTATTCGATTCCACGAGCAACGCCGAGAGCGATTTTCGACCTCATTTCCCAGTTCAATGGAGTTCTACTTGCTCCTTTGTTTCCTACAGAAACGAAAAAACAATCCATCAGATGAAGAACAGACAGAGAAATTGAAATAATAAGAACTAACCATGGAGAAGAGCAGATAAGCTTCCCATGGGCATGTAATCACAGACAAGAAGCTTTTCGTCTTTGGAGAAATAATAAGCTCTGAGAGGCACCAGATTTTGATGATTCATTCTTCCGACAATCTCGATCTTCTCCCTCAATTCTCTCTCTGAAATCGCCACGTCCTTCAATCTCTTCACCGCCATCACAGCTCCGTCCATGGCGGCTTTGTACGCTGTACCGAAGGTTCCTTTTCCCAACACCTCCGCCGAAGCTTTCAGTAAATCCTCCAAAGCGAACAACTCTGCTGTGTTTCCGAAGAAAATCAATTTTTTCCCCTTTCCGACGTCGTTCGATTCTGTTTTTGAATTTCCCACCATTGTCGCAGCAGGTAACGTCGATGCAGAGAGCCCTTTGTTGGGTCCGTCGTTGTCGACTTCTTCGGCTGTTTTGCCGGCCGGAGTTTCCGGGTCCAGGTGCTTCACCGCCGTCATATCTATAGAGCTTGTTTTCTTGCTGTTCCTTCTCCTGCAGAGAAGCATTACCAGTAAGAGAATCAGAATGAATCCCAATACCGATCCAATTATAATTCCTGCAATGGCCCCTCCTGACAACTTTGTCTTCTTCCCCAACCCGTCACCGTCGCCGATCCCGATTTTCCCTACATCACCGTCGCAGTTCTGCAGTGGACTCCCGCAGAGCGAGTTGCCCAGAAACGAATTCGATGAGAATTTGCGTAGGCTCGCCGGGATCGACCCATTGAGCAAATTGTTAGAAGCATTAAATTGCTCAATGCTTTCGAGGTCCAGTCCCGAAATCGAGCCGCTAAAATGGTTGTTCTCGATGTAAAGCGTTTTTAGCCTTTTCAATCCGTTGAAACCCAATGAGATCTCGCCGGAGAAGTTGTTCGAAGCAAGGTTCAAGCGAACCAGTTCGCGAAGTTCGAATATGAAACTGGGGATGTCGCCGGAAAATCCATTTCCTTGCAGGTAAAGATTGCGAAGATCAGTACAGGCGACGAGATCTGAAGGTAGCTGGCCCGTCAAAGCATTGAGTCTGAGACTGAGAGTGCGAAGTCCAGTCAATTTGCCGAGAATGCCACTGGGTATTTCTCCGGCGAGAGAAACTCCCGGCAATCGGAGGACGGTGACCCGAGTCCCCTCGCACAAGATCCCAGGCCAAGAGCAAGGGCTTCCGTCCGTCGCATTCCACAGAAGAGTGGTCCGGCCACCCACCGCCGACCGGAAAGCGAGAAGAGCCGCTTTATCGGAATCAAGATCGGGACTGGCGGCCGGGAAGAACACAACTAACAGCAAGAGGGAAATGGAAAGGAGAAGCTTTTGCTCATTGGGCCGCATAGTATGGCGATTTCGAACAACGCCCAGATGAAAAATCTAGCTCTGGATCCGTCTGTGCTTGGTTGCAGAGAAAAACAGTGCAGAAAACAGAGGAAAAAGTTGAAGACGAACGAACAACTCAGACAAACGCAAATCTTTTGCTGTCACATCCTATGTTTCCGTTCTCTTCCTTCTCAAATACAATTATCGACCAGCAATGAATAAGCTTTTTGGCAATAATAAATAAATAATTCATTCCATATGTAACGTTGAAATCATAATCATCACTGACTAACCTAATTTTCTTGGAAGGTCTAGTAATAATTAAGTTGGTGTGAGACTGCCACTGGGTCGGTTCGCAAGTAGAGATCATGGCTGGAATTGGGTTACAGCTAAAGCTTCATTTTTTAAAAGAAATCAGAATAATTAAATGGAATATACAACCTGTTCCAGTCACGATGCATTGCTTTTCAACGTCTTTAAACTTTATTATATACTCAACACCTTTGATTGATAGCACCGACTGCGGTGAGTCGACTAACCCAGATTCCAAATCATACATCTCTCGCACTTATTAGTTTAATTCTCTATTGGATAACCAACAAAACATGTTCTGAACTTGGCTTAAAAAAGAATAATATGGTATATGTTTTTGGTCTTTTTGGTCCAATTGACCCTCAAATGAACTACAACTCCAAATGAATTTATATAAGCATACTAATTCCAAAATTGAATAAAATGAAAATCAAACAAGGACAAGAACATTCGGAGAAAATGTTATGGTTCATTATATGAGTTATGTGATCTAGTCCACTGTCCACCGAGAGCTCAATAAAATAAGGTCGGGCTGGGTCTATGATTCCTGTTCGAGTTTATGATATTTGATATAACAGTAAATACTATAAGAAGCTAAACGTATCATTAATCATGTCGATTTCGTACGGTCTATATAGAGGGAGTATCTTTAGCTTAAATTGGATAGAGCATACCCACCTCCAAGACTGCAGCACGAGGAATGTTCAAAGCAACAGAAGTCTCTCTGCAATTTGTTTCCAAGAAGACATAGGCCATTATAAGCAACTTCTTGAATATGTTAGAGTTATCCCCACGTACCTTGAAATGAGTTTTCCCCAGAAAGTATGCTGTCCCGCTCTCCATCGCCTCCGCTAATCCCTCCAGTTCTTCCCGAGCATCCACCGCCAATGTCCGGCTCTCCGGTGGCAACACAAAACGGACACTCTTCTTCTTGCTTTCCGGAGTAAAACCACCTTCCTCCATCGAGTTTTCATCGTCCGAGAAGCTAACTACGTCGACTGTGTTTGGGTTGTGATTCGAAGAAACTAGAGCTCTTCCTTCTTGAGATGGAGTCCCTATAACAAACAGTCTTCTCGATTTGTATGATGTCTCTGGTTCACATTCATTTTCTTCCACTGAAATGAATTCTCTGATTGAGCTGATGATCTGTTCCTCAAAAACATCCGCGCTGACATGATCGCGGTATCCATATCGAACAATGCAGCGATAAATCCTGTGGGATTTAGGCCCAATTCTGCCGACGAGATATTGCTGACTCGAGGGGAGATAAGGTACCGGCAAAGTCTTGAACGATACTAGGATCAAAACTTGATGAAAAGCAGGACAATTGGTGATGAAGTGAGAGAAAAAAGCTGGAATTCCACTGACTACAGCCGTATGAATGAAGCCGATTCCGGCAACTCTTGCAACTCCGAGGCCGGGACTGAGCTCGGTAATCCATTCTGTGGAGACCTTGTTTTGTAGATCATACTCGTACTTCTTCTTCGTCCCATAATGCCAAGCAATCATTACTGTGAACATCGGTGCCAATAGAACAAACAAAAACCAAGCTCCTCTATGGAAATTTAGAAGAGCACCCGTCAAGTAGAACATTTCCAGAAATCCAAAAAATATCAGAAAGCATGATGCTTGTGCTAAGTTCTTCTCCCAGTACGTTGCAATCACAACTGTTGCTAAACACGTTGTTACAAACATGCCAGAACTTATGGCCAATCCTGCAAAAAGATTGGATCAAAATTCCTCAGTCAACAACAGTTTTCTGTTTTTAACGACATAGAAAGATGAAATTTCAAAAGTAAGATAATGAATTTACTTCAAGGAGTGAATTTCAAGTGAAGACAAGATGATATAGAGAAAGGGTTACCAGTGGCACTGCCAAGTTTGATAATGTCATGGAAACTAATGGTGACGGTGAGGCTGAAAAGCATCAAGAACCAGTTGACATCCGGAATGTAAATCTGGCCATATATCTTCTCCGATGTGTGAATAACTTTCACTCTAGGAAAACAATCAAGAGCTAAGCACTGTTTGATGATGGAAAAGCTTGCTGTTATTGCAGCTTGACTTCCTATGGCTGAAGCAAACAGGGAAATTGCTACAAACATGTGCCGCACAGCCCCTTCTGCAATTTTATTCGTCCGTGGTTCAGATCTTTTGATTCAATTCAGCTGAAATGGAGAAAACCAAAGACAACAGAGAAAGCTTACTGGGGACTGACTGAGGGAGATGGTTGAAGTATTTGTGATTGAAGTTTTTTGAAATGAATGCAGATTGACCAGCATAGCCCAGAATCAGAAGAGGATAAACCAAGCAGATAAAGGTCAGCTGTAGAACGAAACCATGGACTAGTTTAGGTGACAAATAGAAGCTTTATAACATGAACTGTGTGTACCTTAATAGATTTCTTCGAGAAATGGCCTAGATTTGAGAACATTGCATCCACTCCTGCACCAAGCAAAATGTTAAATACTGAAACAAAATTGGAGAATTTTTACACATCAATAGTTACACTCTGAACTCTAACAGAAGTTCTTACAAACTAGGCCAAAAATTTAAAAAAGATCTCGAATTCTAAGAATGTGAACCCCTCGTACTTTATCCCTTTATTTTTTATTTTTTAACAAAAGTACTGCTTCATGAGCGTGTCAATCGCAGCGTAACATGTTATGCTGCGATTGAATAAATATATAACGGTTGGCGTTATATGACGAATAGAGTCTTTTATGATGGTTTCCAAATTATCTTCCCCCTTGATCATCTTGTTTTGAAAGAAAGTTTTGTTATTTTAGATAAAAGTTTATAAGTAGAACAAGAAAGAAAAACCATGTGTAAAGAAGAGCCACCTGCAGAGCATAGGATGACACTGCCCAAGGATCGCCACTGATGAAAGTCGGCTTTTCTCATAAATCTATACAGGTATTTGGGAAAGACAGCACACATTATGTCTGGGTTGTAGCGGGAAATATTATAAATGCCAATTCCACTGATAAGAAGCAGCCAAACAGCAATAATCGGAGCAAAAATGATCCCGATCTTGTGAGTTCCAAAATGTTGCAACATGAAAAGGCAAACCAGTATAACACAGGCTGTAGGAACCCCTACATCTGGGAGGAAAAAACACAAGTCTCGAGTTTCAAGATTATCATAGTTCTAAATAATATAAAATCTGCACTTTAATTTAAGCTAGATCTTGCCTCAGATTGATTGTTACGAAAAAAATCTTAAATTTGGACAAAACTTGTGAAAAAACGGATGATAAAGAACCGAGAAGAATAATTACAACTTAATCCATTTGACATCAACCACGAGAATAGCTCAAATAACCAACACATGTAGAGAGTTCACTAGCAGCTAAATCAAAGGTCACTTAAAGCCACGAGCGTTTGATTGTTGGAGGGCCCTATACATGATTGGGTCTCTTCCAATTTTTTAAGCCACTTGAATTTGACGTCTTAG
This sequence comes from Begonia fuchsioides, assembly GCA_003255005.1. NCBI lineage: Eukaryota > Viridiplantae > Streptophyta > Magnoliopsida > Cucurbitales > Begoniaceae > Begonia > Begonia fuchsioides. The sequence goes on along the minus strand of QAOC01038961.1, from coordinate 14,416 downwards.
CAATGTGAATAGGTGATGGCTCTTTCATAATCATTCTGATGCCTTTTTAATCAAAATTCAGCTATAAGAAATAAGGAAGCAATCACTTACATTTTTCTATAATATTTGTTATTGTGCTATGAGTACCCTCTGAAGCTGAAACTGTTAAAAGAAAGTATAGTTACTTATTTCAAGAAAATCATTATGTAGACGGACTATACTCCTCGAGATTTTATCAAAGAAAGAGATCTTACATATTTTTGAGAAGTCGGAAAGTGATTGCTGCACACCAGCAGAAGCAGACATTGCTAGATTTAGGGAAGACAGAGCACGCAAAGTCAACGAAATGAAAATATATCAGATTCTTGCAAACCCAAAGGAAAAAATTGCAGTGCATGAACTTATATTTAGCTGTAAATTTTGATGGAAGTGACAAACCAGATAGGGCAGGAGTAAGCACTCCATCACTTATTGTCATGCAGCAACCAAGAAGAGCATAGACGAGCATTACATAATGGAAGCATCTGTGTTTTTCAAGGGCTCTTCTAGCCTTTGATGCAACTTTCATCTTAGGAAGAATTTCTGAACTATAACTCATCACCTCGCTTTCACTCTTGCTTGGAAGCAAACCAACATTTGCATGACGGCACAACAATGAATAGAGAGCAAAAATACCACCTGAAGCATATTATATTCAATCTATAATCCCCGAGTTACAGATCATAAAAGAAACGACATCCATTTTTAACATATCTTCCTATATATAAAAGAACAATGGTTTTTTGTATATTGTAGCAGCAGAAATACTATCTACCTTCTCCGTCATCATCAGCATTTAGGACAATAAAAGCATATTTGACCAGACAAATGAGGGTCAAGGTCCAGAAAATAAGGGAGAAATGTTCGTAAACTTCGTCTTCTGAATCAATATTTTCCGCATCAATACTTGGAAACAAGTAGAGTGGAGCAGTGCTTAGCTGACCGCAAGTTACTCCCAGGCATTGAAATGACAAAAGGAGAGTGTGTTTCCATGTCTTCTCCTGAAAACAATTAACAGAGTTCTTCAACAAGAACTCAAACGGGCAAAATCGGATTCCCGTACAAAACTTCCAATCATCAAGCTAAATAGATATATTTAACATACCATAACTTCAATGGAAGATTCTTAATATCTGAACTTAATAAACAATAGAACATATGATTATATTTTCCAAACGCTTGTGAAAAGAAATGATATGAAACCTGCAAACAAGAACTGGGTTGAAAAACAAATCCAAACAATATTTGAAAAACTTCGTTCTAACCTCGAAATTACGAGAGCTGGAGACGCTTGCCATATGAGGATCCATGGGTGTATACACACAGCAATGGAGGATGAACAGTGAAGACTAGAGAAATGATTTCGTCAGACGGAGCTCCCAAAACCATCATGTTTTTATATATTTTGGGATGGAATTGAGAATATTGTGTTCTTCTTCAGCTTCGACAATACGCACTTGTCTTTTACATTTGTTTGAACCGTCGTATGGAGGGAAGCCGGATTGTCCAAGAGAGGAATAAAATATCCAATATATAAAATAGTTGAGGAGACTGCACAAGAACAAAAATCCGGTCTTTACCATGAAAAGTGCGAATCGCCATCCAAAAGAATGAAATCCAAACAACCAAAGGAGAAGCTCCTTGTGATTTTCACTAGAAAACAGGGCTCTCGTTTAGGTTTACAAAAGAAAAGAACCCACATTAAACTGGGTAAAAGGAAAAAAAATCGCTTTAGAGCATGGATCTCCATCCCACCAGCACTAAAGATCTCCAATTCAGTAGCAAAATTGTAGATTAGAGGACATTCAGATACGAGGTTCTGATGTTGTTTTTTGCATCATTCATAGGCTTTTTCCCAATCATCCACCACCTCCGATGAGTCATCGGTATCGGTAACATTTGTCCTCTGCAGTTCCTCTGAATTCAACCCACTAACATGTAACTCGAAATGAGAAACAGAATGATCAGCGGTTTCTTTTCTAGGCTTCTCGACTTCAACCGATGCAGATGATGAGCTTAAAGCTGTTTCAGGTTTAAGGACAAGCCACCGATTCGAAATTGGGGCTTCTTTCTTCCACACGGATTCATTAGCATCTGCTGAAGAACCAGACCAAGAGCATTCCTTCTGATAATAGTCGTCAACTACAGCTGCCTTCCAAGGATTGCCACCCTTTCCCCAAGCATTAGCAGCAGAAGATGTTGCTGACTCACCCACTGTTTGAAACACAGAAGCCCCATGATAAGCCCTACCATTATCCAACCTTCGCAATGCAGTAGCTGCTCTGGCAGGATCATTAAACACAGCCAATGCATTCTTGTCATTCAACCACACCAGTTCACATTCCCCTCCAAACCTCAGCACCAGCGCACTTATATCTGCTTCCCTTGGCAAATCTGGAAAAGAAACAAGTAGCCTCGGATCCATGTCTATGAAAGGATCGAAAGGTGTCGGATTCAGGGGTTTAGCACCAAGCACACGTGCAGGAGCTTTTGATTTAGCTGTAACATGTACTGCAACAAATTGCTTTGGTTCCCAACCAGCAGAAGTAACTGCTAGCTTCCATCTACCAGCAATTAGCCGCACTGCATCTCTCTTGTCCTTGGTCATTGGACAGAAGACATGTGACTGGACGCCCGTTATTGTTCCTCTGTGCTTTCCAAGGACCAAAAATTTGCATCTATCCTCAATAGACAACACCCACTTTGCATCTCGCCTAAGCAAGTCTGCAACTAATTCAGAAACATTAGAATCCTCGCCAAAATGAAGTGAATCCAGATTGGGTCTGGTGATATCGAAAGCATCAGCAAGTGCACGTTTCCTCTCCAATTTAGCACATTCATCATCACACATAAGCTTCCTGAGACTCAATGGGATCTGCCTGCCATTTCCTTCAACAGGTTGAAGCGGAACTGGCAACTTCTGAATAATTGAAGCTTCAAGCACTGTGTCAGAGTTAAAACCAATACCGTTGCTCCAAACACCACAAGGAACAGTTGCCGTTATTCTGTTACAAGAACAGGTAATTGTAACAGGGACATTACATTTTGTTTCAGGGCATGGAGAATGAGGATGACAAGGCGCAAAACAAGTGTGTCTGCAATCTTTCCTAGGAGCACCACAGGTCTGCCCACAGGTAACTTTCTGACCTGAGTCAGATTCAGAATCAGAACCAGATGAAGTGTCACAAGGTGGCAAGTGACATGTTCTGCTACACGCATGCATGCCACACTTCCTTGTTTTCCCACAGAGCTTGTTACATCTGATATCCCGTGAACCACAAGGAATATTTCTAAGAACAACATGTCCGCCAATGCACTCCTTTGCTATAGGAACAGCACAAGGGGGACAGTCACCAAAGTGGCAGCTGTGTGAAGACACGTGTCCACAAGGCTGGGGAACTGAACATGGAAGTTCACATGAAGGCCTAGGTGTGCCACATGGTAAGGGGGGAGGAAGGGCAGTTCTCCCGCACGCACAAGTCAAATCACTAAAGATTGTTTCAAGACATGGAGGGCAGTGACCACTGTGGCACAAGGACTCACAAGAATGCTGCCCACACCTTAATTTCTTCTCACAGGGCATTGAGCATAAGTGTGGATCCCATTCCCCAGAAAGAAGATTACCTGAATCCGATAAAGGACAGCATCTCTCACTACACCGATGTCTTCCACAATTCTTCTTCTTCCCACATGGTCTATCGCAAGTTAATATCTCAGTTGCAATTGATGTTTTGTAACACTCCACCATTCGAGAGTTTGATCCACACCGGCATTTTTGCAAAACTTGGACCAAACAGGGTGAACAGTCTCCTCTATGACACAGTTCGTTACAGTCATGTAACCCACAAGGTAGTAACTTTCCACAGTGTTCTGAACACGTTGGAATTGGATCCAAACAACTCGTACGCTCCTCCTGCAAGCTTGTTTTTCCGCAACAGCATGTCTTAATTTTTTCAGGCATAAAGTCACACTCTGAGCAAGAACCAGGATGACAAATTTCACCACATGAATGATTACCACAACTTCTCATCCTTCCACATGTAGAATCACATGAAAATACACCATCAGTAGCATCCACTTCACCTTTGACAGGCACATCTCCACATAGAACAGCCTCCATCTTTTTCTTGCAGAAACAAGAGGCATTGACCAAAACCTGACAGGAATCACAAGGACCTGTATGGCAGATTTTTTCACACCGATGACGAGAGCAGTTGAGCAGTTTCTTACAGAGCTGACCACAAGTAAGATCAGACGTCCTTTCCGAGCATCGTGTTGTAATTGTTTTTTTCCCACAAGGGCATGATCGTGGCGGGGCAAATGCCTTACAAGGAGGGCATGGACCAGGGTGGCACTGCAATACACAAACATGAGGGCATAGATCCTCCTTACTTCCTTTAGCACCAGTAATTTCCCTCTCAAGTGTTTTGCCACAGTGTTCACCACATGAATGTGGCGTCAAATACAAATCAGAAGGAGGGTCTGGCCTCTTTCCGCAGAAGCAAACATATTGTATCTCCCTTGACAATGTTAGTTGAACAGATTGGCACCCAGGACACCGCCAATTGACACCCTGATTTTTTTCTGCTAACAAGTCAACAGATGTAGGAGCCTGGGCCCATTTCCTGATACAATTTAAATGAAATATGGAATAACAGCTGGAACAAGACCATATCGGCGCTGATCTTCGCACCAATTCATAACAAATCATGCACTCAATAGTGCTCTTAACCAGTTTCTCTTGAATTTCTTGAACAAGCATCGGTACATTAGCCTCTTTGAGCAGCTTCTTACTAGAATTTTCACCAGTTTCTTTCCCTCTGTTCTGCGTCATCTTTTGGTATGTAGGTCGACCCACTCGAGCTCTTCTTCCTCTGAGATTCCCCCCATGTAGACTAACAGAAGAATCAGTGTTACGATTTGGCTCTCCACCATTTCCATTGAAGTTTGAGTTGAGATTCAATGTTTGGTTTCTGACTGCAGTCATTGATCCTCTAGGAATCCACTCTTGAGGAGAATGTGACGCAGGAAATTTAGACCTATCCCTCCGTTCATTTCGGACTGGAGAACTCATTCTCTGCTAATTTCAAGAGAAAGAAAAAACAGAAAATTTCAATTTTACTAATCCTAAAATGAATAGATAAGTCAAGTCCAGAGATTACTGGGCCACCAAAGCCATCAATTATACTAGAAAAGAAAGAGTTACTTCGTCCGATCTCGAATAAAAGAAAGTTGAAGCAAATATACTTAAAAAACAATCTACGATGCTTTGCATTCTTTTGTTGCAAGTGGAGATTTAAATAATATTAGTAAGCAAATCATTCCAGAAACACCCGCAACAATTTATCAGAGCACCGACCAGTCAAATCATTCTTAAAAAATAGAATTCCTCTCTGACCAGCTAAAATGTCAAAAGTAGCTCCATCCTCGTTGAAGTTCGGAATTCCAAAAAGTTAGAAACGAAAACAGCGACAAAAAATTAGAATGAGTTAATAAATACCTTATTAGCAGATGAAATGAAAGTAAATGTTTCGAAATCCTGCGATTCGCTTCGTTCACTGAAACAATCTCGCTCAATTTCGATTATCGGGGTAGAAAATGGAAGGGAGACTAATCCGCGATCTCCGGAGAAAGAAATGATCTCTCAGATAGAGAAACCGACTGCAATTATTGGGTCGATAAGAGGGGTGAAGAAAAAAGATATTTATAGGAATCAATTGGCTTGGGGATGAAGGAAGTGGGCTCCACTATGGTCGTGATGGCTGGTTTTTGATCATGTGCGTGGAGCACACACAATTGTCCGATGTCTCTTCCTCTTTAACCCCTAATTTTACCCTAATTATTAAATTTTATCTTAATTTTAATAAATTTCTGTCATCTATTTTTATTTGATTTTACTAGTTTTAATCAAATTATTAAAAGTAACTCATTGATTAATAATAATAAAGTTGAAAATATTATAATTTTGTTTTTTCTCAATTATTATAATATTATTAAATAATTATAATTTAATAATATTATAATTATTAAACATTGATGTCACATAATATTTCTAAAGAGGTAACACACTAATAATAATAAAACCATATAATTATGTAATTAAAAATTGTTTTACTTAAAGTTAGTTTATTTATTTATCGTCCCCTTGGAACACTGTTAATCACGTAATAAAAACCAACAACGATGACTACTATTTGAAATGTAGGCAAGAGGCAACGCATCTGGTTTCATCTGGGATCAAAACCGGACTCTTAGTCCTAGATTTAATTGTATGCACGGCCAAAAAATACATATTTGGTATTTCAAATCAGATCGGACCATAGAATCGTATCAAAATAAAAAATTTTGGTCCAATTTTGATCGATTTACTCAAATAAAAAGTGAATTTCGAATTATATATCATACTTCATGGACCAAGCATCGAGCTCACCTTATGCCTGTAAGGCTGTGACTGTTGTTCTTTATCGTTCTAAAGAGGAATTAAAAAAGAAATTTTTCTCAGGTAGTTGAAAAAATTAGCAATGGAGACAACGTTCATTAATTTGCAAGTAAATGTAGTCGCCGTCACCTACGTTCATCATTCATTGATCGACCAACCTCACCTCAACGTACCCATGAACTGCTAGTCTTTTATCCATCCAATAATCTCTTCAAAGATTTCACTGTTATTTATTCGCGTCCTCCAAAACAACCTATGCTTCGTTGCTCTCTCTAGAACACCAGCGGTGCGTTCTGCTTTGACCACTCTTTTCCTGTCGGGTATTTTTTTATTGTTTAGTCGTATTTTGGGTTTTGTTCTATTCAATGCTTTGTTTCGTGCTCTCTAAATTGGGATTGTTTTTTTCTCGTGGGGTATGCTTAATCGTTCGCTCTGTTCTTTGGGTTTTGTTCAATTCACAGGTTTAGATTGTTTTGTGCTTTCTAAGTTACGCCTGGTTTGTTTATTTTCGTCCTTATTTGGAGTTTTTGGAGTGTTTGAATTAGATAATGAAACAAGTTTAGTTGCCCTGATTTTGAGGCGTGAAATTTCCTTTGTCAGTGGATAAATCGTTGTGAGATTGATAATCTGCTATGCTCAACTTTCATTGTTTTTTCATTTAATCAGTTGGAGGAAATGCTTTTGACTGAATAATAACAAGGGAAGGAAGCTCGGTTGAAGCAAACAGATAGTAATTTGGGTTGGCAGAGAGAACGAATTAAAGTAACTTTTGGTACAACAAAGGAAAATTCTCTACTGAATTGAGGCTGTTCTCCTTTTAGAAACTGGACAATTTATAGAGATATTGTGGTGAGGGGTTCTGTTTAATATTTAAAATACATAAATAAATTTCCGTTTTTTCCTTCTTAAAGATCAGGTATTGATTTGGGTTTGACGTGATTCTAAGAGCTGTTATATGTTCAATTCAATCCCCTCTCGTAACTTTTTCAAAAAAGTTACAATCTTTGATGTTTCCTCAAACGTTATATTGACAATATTGGATTCTCACTTTCTTTTTCTTCATTCATTTCAATCATTTATGCTTTGAGGAAACGTTGATTCTAATAGCTTTTGGAAACTGATCTAAGTTGTCGTTGAAGCCAGTTACACACATTTACAAGTATGATATGGTTGTTTAGAATCACATTCACCATAATTTCGTTTTCCAACCCTTAAGATTGAGGGAGGTAGTTCCATTTTTTTTCAATGTTCTTAAAAAGTTGCTCTTAATTTTAATGTCTTTTTGTCAAGAATTAAATTTCATCTGATAAAGCTTAGCTTCATCGTTTGTAAAAGTACTTAGATGAATTTTTGGACCTAACTGTGAGCGTATGAGAAGCAGTGATTAACTTAGAGTTCTAAAATCGAAGAGAAATTGCTCTAAATTAGTATATCATTTTGCACTTTTTCAAGAAGGCTTCTTTCCCTTTTTCAGCTTTTCTTCTTGTGTGTTCTTCATTTCAATATTCACCGTTTCTTACAAAAGAAAGCACATGATGATGTTGAACAATAACCAATGCAGGTAAGAATGGAATCGGAGAGGCAAGTTAGTGGTGACACCTCGGGATCATCGGGAAGAAGGGTTTTCAAAGCAAGACATGAATCAGGGTCCATATGGAGCACAGTTGCTACATTTGTAGCATTGGCGCTATGGCTGGGCGCTATCCATTTTAACTCTGCTATAATCATCTCCAGCCTCCTCTTTCTTTCTCTGTCAAAAGCTCTCATGTTTGTCCATTCTCTTATATCTCTCTGTTTTTCTTTTATCACGAAATCTTCATTGCCCATTTAACATTAACTAATTTACATTCTTGTGAAAAAAAAAAATGATGATTATCAGTGTCTTTGGTCTGCTTCTGTTTCTTATGTTCAATCCCATAGATGAGAAGAGTAAAATTGGCAGGAGGTTGGCTGGGTAACGTTTCTTCCCTTTCCTGTAGCATTTTATCGTCTTTTTTATTATTTACTTTTAAATTTTGCATGAATTCGATTCCTTGTTCGTCGATATGTTTCCAGGTTTATATGTCGACATGCTTGTAGCTACTTTCCCATAACTTTACACGTCGAAGACATCCATTCTTTCGATCCTAATCACGCTTATGGTTAGTTTTCAACGAAAGAATACATTTTTCTCATACTCTAGATCCCCAACTGGATGTTAATACCGAAAGTAGATGTGTTATATAAATTCGTGTATTTTCCTTGTTTCCATTAACTGCAAGAATGTGTTTTTATTTTTTTCTTGCAGTTTTGGGTTACGAGCCGCATTCTGTTTGGCCAATTGGTGTTGTTATGCTTGCTGATCTTTCTGCTTTCATGCCTCTTCCAAAGATTAAGGTTCTTGCAAGCAGCGCTGTAATGGTTCTTCCTTTCCACTGTCGGTATTTCAAGGCAGCCCATGCTTTAGCTTCTAACGCTTTTGACCTGATGATGATCAGGTATTTTACACACCGTTTCTGAGACACATTTGGACATGGCTGGGTCTAACACCAGCTACCAGAAAGAATTTCACAGCTCTTTTGTCAGCTGGCTATAGCTGTATAATTATCCCTGGTGGAGTACAAGAAGCATTTCATATGGAACATGGCTCTGAGGTTCTCTCCTAGTTTAATTTTTTTATGTAATATAATCTTCTAATGCAGTTCACGCTCTGTAGATTGCATACCTTAACGCCAGGCGAGGATTCGTTCGTGTAGCCATGGAGACGGGAAAACCATTAGTTCCGGTTTTCTGTTTTGGTCAGGTATGTAATGTTTTTACGATTGTCTTTGTATACGTTCGATAAATTTTTACTCTGATTTTTTTCACTTCCATCACGGTGGTCAAGCAGTCGAACGTCTACAAATGGTGGAAACCGGGTGGGAAATTGTATCTTCAGTTGTCGAGAGCTCTGAAATTTACGCCCATTTTATTTTGGGGAATTTTCGGGTAATTCTTACAACTGAACTATCATTATGGAAGTGTATTTATGATACCGATTATCGATTCTTTTGTCTTTGCAGAACCCCTCTTCCTTATAGGCATCCTATGCATGTGGTGGTGGGTAAACCAATTAAGGTCAAGAGAAATTTACAACCCAGCACAGAAGAGGTATGAATATTTGTTTGTTTTCTTTTGATTTTGGGTAATTCTGAGTTTGGGTAGTTCAGGCCAGATTTTGAACCATTTTTGTCTTGTCTTGGCCACGGCTCTAGCTCGAATCGTTCCATGAACACCACCCTTGAACCATTGCCAAATAATCAAAGATTGGATTATCTTACCTTTTTGAATCTCTTCTCAGGTGCTCGAGATTCATCGTCAGTTCGTGGAAGCTCTTAAAGATCTCTTCGAAAAGAACAAATCAATGCTCGGGTTTGATGATTTACAGCTAAAGATTCTCTGATCATGTTTGGTCTGAGATAGATTGATGGAAGCTCTGTATGAACTTAATTCCGACCATTAATTTCAAATAAACCAGATTCATACCCAGGTCATAATAAAACAGAGGCTGGACCTGTTGGGTCAAGCCTATTTTGTGAGTTTGACCACTTAAGCCCATTAGGGCATCTTAACCTAATTAAAAAGAAGGGGGCTGCTAGGTTAAGACATGAGGGAGAGTAGCCTTGAAGAAAAATAGGGAGAAGAGAGAAATAGAAAAAGGGGTTCGGATTTTTCTGCGCCAGAAAAATTGATTTCCGTTTTCTCCATATTCAACCGTTGGATCGGCTTGAAAGTTTGACAGTAGCTTCGAGACACACAGAGGTACGTTCTGAACGGTGAAGATCGTATTTTGTGTTTTCTAAGACTGCCTGTTGGGATAAAAACGGGACTGCCGTTTTTATCGTCGTTTATCCTCTATCTCTTTATTTGTTGAATCCAAGATTGTTGTTTGATCTTGATGAGTTATTGTAATCCTCTAGTTTGATGATCTAGAGAGAACTTGGTGTACCCATTATTTGACATAGTGGAGTTTTGATTCGGTGGCTCCTCGCCCGTGGTTTTTACCTTCGATTTGGAGGGTTTTCCACGTTAAAATATCGGTGTCTCGTTTTTGTTTATTGCTTGATTATTTGCTTGGATTTCATTGATATTGCTGGCTTGAATTTGGTAATCTCATTTAGCACACAAGAACTTGGAGAATTATTTTTCAGGTTAATTATCCGATCGTTTCCCAACAATTGGTATCAGAGCACAAGTTTGATAACAAAGGGAACAGATAGAAATCTGTGTGTATTAAATGGAAGAGCATAATTCTTTTGGGATGATGAAATTGAACTCAGGGAATTACGCTATTTGGAAAAGGAAGATGTTGGATCTTCTTTATTGTAAAGATCTGTTTATGCCGGTGTTAGGCAAGGAAAAGCCAAAGGAAATGAGTGATGATGATTGGGAAATTTTGCACATGAAAGTTTCCGCTACAGTCAGGCAATGGGTAGATCCCAATATATTTCATCATATCGCGGAGGAAACCAAAGCAAATATTTTGTGGAAAAAGTTAGAGGCACTGTATGAGAAAAACACGTTTAGAAACAAAACGTTGTTGATTAGAAGACTTGTGAATTTAAAATTCAAGGATGAAAAAAGTATGACTGAGCATACAAGCGACTTTGTGGGATTAGTTAATCAGTTGGCCGGAATGAAATTGAATCTTGAGGATGAGTTACAAGCTTTATTACTTCTTGGTAGTCTACCGGATAGTTGGGAAACTTTGGTTGTCTCATTGAGTAATTCAGCACCAGGTGGAACATTGACCATGGAGATGGTTAAAGATAGTTTACTCAATGAAGAAGTAAGAAGAAAATAAAAAGGTGAATCTTCTTCAGATGTACTAGTTTCTCAAAAGCTTGCGAGACGTGGAAAAAGTAAGAGTAGGCAACCACAGAGACATGGTAAACATGAAGAATTCAGGGGGAAGTCTAAAAACAGAAAAGAGTTCAAATGTTTTCACTGCGACAAGCCAGGTCACATGAAGAAAGATTGTAGAATTTTGAAGAGAGAACTTGCAGAAGCAAAGAAAGAGGAAGCAGAGACCAATGCAGTGAGTCATGAGAGTGAAGCTGGTATCGTTTCAGACGACAATTGTGTGAGTCTAGTTTGCCAGGATACTGACTGGGTGATTGATTCTGGTGCATCGTTTCATGTTACTCTTCACCATGATTTCTTTAGTACATACTCTTCAGGTGATTTTGGCAATGTCAATATGGGCAATAACAATGCTTCAAAGATTATGGGTATTGGTGATATTTGCTTGGAGACTAACCTTGGAAATAAGTTAGTTCTCAGAGATGTAAGACATGTCCTGGATATTCGGCTTAATTTGATTTCTACTGGAAAACTTGATGATGATGGGTTTGACAATTATTTTGGTAAAAGTAAATGGAAGCTCACCAGAGGATCGTTAATCATTGCCAGAGGAAAGAAGTTAAACTCGCTCTATGTCACTCAAGGGAAGTTATACAAAGGAGAGACAAATGTTATTCAAAAGGGTGTTAGCATTGATATGTGGCACAAGAGACTTGGCCGTATAAGCGAGAAGAATATGCAGATCCTCGCTCGGAAACAATTCCTACCAAGTTTGCAAGGTACACCTCTTAAAACTTGTCTTGATTGTATTGCTGGAAAGACGCATAGAGTTGCATTTCATTCCTTTCCGCCACATAGAAAGTCAAATATTCTTGATTTGATTCACACTGATGTTTGTTTTATGCGAGATAAATCTCTTGGAGGTGCGGTCTATTTTGTGACATTTATTGATGACCACTCAAGGAAAGTCTGGAGTACCGCTTTGAAAACCAAAGATCAGGTGTTTGACGTCTTTAAAGAATTTCATGTCAGAGTTGAAAGAGAAACAGGAAAGAAGCTGAAGACGGTTAGATCTGATAATGGTGGCGAGTATCAGGGGCAATTCGAGAGATATTGCAGAGCCTATGGTATCAGACTTCAGAAAACTCCAGCCAAGACACCGCAGCTGAATGGTGTGGCTGAGAGGATGAACAGAACAATTGAAGAAAGAATCAGGTGTATGCTTTCTCATGCTAAGCTTCCCAAAAGCTTTTGGGCGGAAGCTATGCGAACTGCAGTAGATGTGATAAACCTTTCACCAGCTACAGCTCTTGATGGTGATGTCCCTGATAGAGTGTGGAGTGGAAAAGACGTCTCATATGATTATTTGAGAGTATTTGGCTGCAGGGCTTTTGTTCATATCCCGAAGGATGAGAGATCCAAACTTGATGACAAGGCAAAAGCATGTATCTTCTTGGGTTATGGTCGAGATGAATTTGGTTATAGACTATGGGACCCAGTGAGCAAGAAGATTGTCAGAAGCAGAGATGTTGTGTTCCTCGAAGATCAGTTCGGTGAAGATTCTGATAAAGGCGAGAGTTCTAGTTCCTCTGCAGAGATCCCAGTTAGACTGGAAGTTCACCCTTCCCCAGTAAGTTTGGATTACGGGGGAGAAGTGCCACAAGATAGTGGCGATATTGCTAATGAAGATCATACTCCGATAGATGATGGTGTTGAGCCAGTTGATCAAGGATCACCTCCACCATTGATTGAACCTGTTTTGAGAAGATCGATGCGAGAACGGCAAACAAATAAAAGATACAGTGACAATGAGTATCTTATGCTTACAGATGGAGGAGAACCTGGAAGCTACTCGGAGGCTATTGCGCATGAAAATAATAAAGAGTGGTTACAAGCCATGAAAGAAGAGATGCAATCCTTGCATGAGAACCACACTTATGAGTTGGTTAGACTACCAACAGGTAAAAGGGCACTCAAAAACAGGTGGCTCTACAGGTTAAAAATTACAGAAAATAGCTCACAACCAAGGTACAAAGCAAGACTGGTTGTGAAAGGATTTGCTCAAAAGAAAGGAGTTGACTTTGAAGAGATATTTTCTCCTGTTGTGAAGATGAGTTCTATCAGAGTTGTTCTAGGTCTCGCTGCCCGTCTGAATTTAGAGATAGAACAACTTGATGTGAAAACGGCATTCCTTCATGGAGATTTAGAGGAGGAAATTTATATGGAGCAACCAGAAGGTTTCGAAGTTAAAGGAAAACAGAACCTGGTTTGCAAACTGAAAAGGAGCTTGTATGGCTTAAAACAAGCACCTAGGCAATGGTACAAGAAGTTTGACTCGTTCATGATTGGTCAAGGGTACACCAGAACATCGTCTGATCACTGCGTATTTGTGAAGAGATATTCTGATGAGGATTTTATTATCCTTCTGCTGTATGTGGATGACATGTTGATTGTTGGTCATGATAGCAGCAAAATTGAGAAACTTAAAGAAGAATTGAGTTCCTCATTTGCCATGAAAGACCTTGGGCCGGCGAAACAGATACTTGGCATGAAGATAACCAAAGAACGGAAGAATGAAAAATTGTGGCTATCTCAAGAGCGATATATCGATACAGTTCTTAAGAGATTCAACATGAGTCAAGTTAAGGCTGTTTCTTCTCCTCTTGCACGACATTTCAAGCTTAGTGCTAAGCAGTGTCCTACAGAAGAGAAAGAAAAGAAAGAGATGAGCACAGTTCCATATGCATCTGCAGTTGGCAGTTTGATGTATGTCATGGTTTGTACGAGGCCGGATATAGCTCATGCAGTTGGAGTAGTGAGTCGTTTTCTCGCTAATCCTGGCAAGGAACATTGGGAAGCAGTGAAATGGATTCTCCGATACTTAAGAGGCAGTTCTAAAGTATGTCTATGTTTTGGTATTGGAGAGCCGATTTTGGTTGGATTTGCAGATTCAGATCTGGCAGGCGACATTGATTCCAGCAAGTCCACTTCAGGGTTCTTGATGAGTTTTGCAGGGGGAGCCGTGTCTTGGCAATCCAAATTGCAAAAGTGTGTTGCTTTGTCAACTACAGAAGCCAAGTATATTGCCATCACAGAAGTTTGCAAAGAAGCTTTGTGGATGAAGAAGTTTTTAGAGGA
>QAOC01038957.1:0-14174 GCA_003255005.1 Begonia fuchsioides | reverse complement strand
CCCTCAGCTTATTTGGATGGTTTAAGGATTTTATGCCTTGAATAAGTGACAAACAAGCATGCATGTGTATTAATTCGAAAGAACACATGAAAATCTTGAGTTTTTGGACGGAATTGAAAGTCTGAGGTTTAAGCACGTAATTCACCTTAAAAAATGTTATGTTCTGAAATTTAATCAATTATTAAGGATAGAAGAGAGGTATTACGGTTTTGCATGTAAGAAAAAAATGAGAAGGGGGCTTCAAAAATTTTAGTTTCCGACATTACAGACAGGTTTTGGTCATGTTAATTTTAAAGGGTCTTCAGCTACGAATTAGGCCATGACTTCTGCATATAAAATGTAGTAGACAGAATAAAGAAGAGATTTATACAAATTACATAGAGTTTGGATAAGTATAGAAAGCGCTATGAGCCCCGAAATTTAGGTGAAAAACAGAAATAAAATATTGGGTACTTATTTTAGTCAATTGTGATTTTTAAGGTGTTCTTGAAGACAAATCAAGTAAATTAAAGGAAAGTGAATAGGAATTCAGCTTGGAAACAAGGTAAGAACTCATTGCATGTGTTTTGCCCTTCGGGGCTTGATGTGCCTTCCTTAGGGGTCGGCGCACCGTGGGTCGGAAGAATGTGGTACGCGGGGTTCGGATGAACGTCGCATACGGAAAACAGGAAAATGGCTCGTGTGAATTGTAGAGTTGGTTTGCAAAAGCGTATTGTGGTGGAAATAATGGGGATTGGTCGTATGAAAATGGAGATGGCTCGGTAAAATATGGGAATGGCTCGGATGATGGAAAAGGTGGTGAATTTAGGGAATGTAGGGTTTGATAGCTCGGGGGAATGGGATGGACTCTTTAGAGTTTTGGTTAGAAGGTGGATGAACAATTTGAACACTTCAGCAATCAAAGTGTTCTCCTCGGTTGATCGTATCTCGGATTTCTTGGGATTCACTCGTGCTAATTTTGAAAGGTTGTTGCCCAACGATTCTCCTATGAATAAGGCAACTTTAGCAAGGATTATATGGATGAAAATCCCCTTTCTTTCTTTGATGGTCCAATGGTCGGTTTTTGTGTGCGCCTGGTGGATACTCTTCGGACATCTTGAGATTTATCTGTGTCAAGCTCGAACCTTATCTCTTCCTTGACTAAATAACCAGATTACTTAAAGATTTAAGTCAAGTGGATGACGGAATATGGTCAAGGTCTTCTAGTGGGCCGAGGCTTGACCGTGGGCCGATCAATGTTCGGCCGAGGTGGTCTTTCGTGGGCCTTCGCCAATGGAATGTGTGTTCCTCTTATTGGGTTGTCTTATCTTATTTTTCTAAGGCTAATTGCTGGCTGAAAAGAAATAAAGTAAGTGTTACCGAAACTAAGGCCCATGGGCAAGGACTCGATTCATAAGATTTGGACCGTGCCTTCTCCCACGTCGGTCACTTATTCTCTTGGGCCGAAGCCCTAGTCGACTTCGGCTAGGCCAAAGATTGTGTCTCCATTGGTCGTCGGGTCATGGTCGTGGGGCGCCCGTTAGGCGCCAGGCGTGTCGTGGTCATGAGCCTCGGCCGTGTCATGGGCCGGAGGCTGGGCGCTAGACGTGTCATGTTCGGGGATGCCTGGATGCCAACCGAGCAAAGTCCTTGGCCGCTCGTGATTTTCCTCTGCCATTGTTTCCGAGGGTAAACTTCCTGCAAAACGAGCACACAAATTAGCAAAATGGGCCGTGCTCCTCGGCGCTAGATAGGCGATGTTCTCTCGTTGCACATCATCCTCCCGGGGTACTTGAGGATTTGTCCTCAAATCTATCTTTTCTTTATCAATCTCCCCAGGGTTGTTGTCAGTGAGGCGCTAGTGTTTTGCTTTGGGGCCCACGGCCTCGGTGTGGGGCCCCGATCCTCGGTCCTTTGCGCGGGTCGAAAGGTTGTCGACGCGGACCGGTAAAGTGAGGCGCTCGTTCCCTAGAGGGGGTGGTGATCCGTCGGGCGGTGATCCGTCGGGCGGTTATTCTTCAGGCGGTGTTCTCGGAAAATCATTCCGATATAATTCAAGGCCTCGGCCAAGTAAGAGATTGGTGCATTGATGATCCACCGGTTTTTGTTGCTGGGTAAGAATGGGTCGGATCATCATAAGTATCGGCCCATCTTGGGCGTGGATGACTTCGCCTTCGATCATGAGCCTTGGCCCATCTTGAGTGTGAAAGGTTTCTCCTTAGATCGGGCTCGGTTTTTCCTCGGCCTCGACTTGTCCCTCGTCCTCGCTAACAATTTCCTCGGTCCCTTCAAGGATAGTCATCATGCGTCGGTTAGGACATTAAGCCGCAACATGGCCTCGTCCGAGACACTTGAAGCATTGGATCTCACGGGCCCGCGGCTTCTCTTCTCCCGTGTGTTGTGGCTTGGTGTCCGCCACTCGTGTCGGGGCCCATGGGTTTTGTGTCGTGCTGCGGTCGTCGAGTCTCGGCGCTGGTCGGTACGGTGTTCCGCGGTCGTAGGGACTAGGCGCTGGCCGGTACAGTGTGGTCTCCCTTGGGGCCGAGCGTGCACTCACGGTTTTGCCCCTTCGCTTGATCTGCCTCTCAACCCTTAGAACCATTTGAATTAAGGTTTTTAAAGGACTCCAAAGGCTGCAGTTCCACAACGTCACCGATGTCTCGATGTAAGCCTCAGGTGAACCGCGTCATAATTTGTTCTTGGGGTTCGGCTAAGTCAGACCGAATCCGAAGTGTCTCAAAATTCGTAAGGTATTCATCCACAGATGAATTACCTTGTCTCAAACCTTGTATTTGGAGGAAGAGCTCTTGACAATAGTGGCTCGGGACGAACCGCTTTCTCCTGAGATCCTTCATGGTTCACCATGTCGAAATCACCTCTTCTCGGTCTCTCCTCCTTTGTGCTCGGAGATTATCCCACCAAAGGCTCGCATAATCCGTAAGTTCCAAGGATGCCAATTGAACCTTTAATTTCTCCGAATGGTTGTAAAGGTCAAAAATTTTGTCGACCTTTTCAACCCAATCGAGAAATTTGTCTCCGTCGGAGGCGCCATTAAAAGATGGAATATTTAATTTCGGAAACCTCCATTCCTCATCCTGATCCGAGTGTTGGTCGGGGAAAAATTCTTCATCGGATCCGTCCGAGCCACAATGTTGCCCTCGGTGGTGTCCGGATCCGTGTCTTCTCCTCGGTGGCGGCGTGTGTCTTTGCGCGGGTTGCGCTCGATTTTGCTCAGCCATATCGTCGATTCTATGGAGCATCGTGTCCATTCTCTGATTGATTGCGTCAAGCTGCCCTTGTGTATTTGCCTGGGGATCACGTGGATCTCGTGGCTCGGAGAGCATGGTTTTCTCACTCGTTGCCGCTTGATCGCGGCCGGCGTTGTGAATGGCACCACTTCGAGTCATCATAAGAAAAAGTCGGGAAAAATTTGTGGTGGGTATCAAAATAGGATTTTTGCTTTGATAACAACAGAATGTTGGTCCGATAAGACTTGCTGGCTCATCAAGAGCCTCGGACCCTCTCGGGTACTTAGCTCGGCGAGCATCGGATCGCCCGCTCGTGAAAACAAAATATAGGGTTCAAAAAAAAATTATGGAGGTGAATAAAAATCGAACATTTGGACCTTTTTGCTCTAATACCAAGATGATGTGCCTTCTTTAGGGGTTAGCGCACCGTGGGTCGGAAGAATGCGGTACGCGGGGCTCGGATGAACGTCGCGTACGGCAAAAGGAAAATGGCTTGTGTGAATTGTACAGTTGGGTTGCGAAAGCGTATTGTGGTGGAAATAATGGGGATTGGTCGTATGAAAATGGAGATGGCTCGGTAAAATATGGGAATGGCTCGGATGATGGAAAAGGTGGTGAATTTAGGGAATGTAGGGTTTCATAGCTCGGGGGAATGGGATGGACTCTTTAGAGTTTTGGTTAGAAGGTGGATGAACAATTTGAACACTTCAGCAATCGAAGTGTTCTCCTCGGTAGACCTCGCCCGCACTCGGATGTGACGCACCGATCGTACTTGCAAAGGGTTGATGTTCTCGGCCGGATATTACGCACCTGAGAAGTATAGGTCGGAGAGAGCTTCAAACCTTTCGGGAAGAAGGTGCAACGCACAATTTTTACTCAAAATTCACTCTCTCTCATTCAAGTGCAAGTGTTACACTTAAATACCAAAAACGTAAAAGATAAAAAGCTAAGAAAGATAAGTTAAGCCCTTGGATGACTTGAACGCCTAAGATTTCTTCGGAAGGTCTCCGGTTGACTTTAGGCTCGGTTTATGAAGATTGGCACGGTTGGTTTTGCGTCTTGACCGAAGGTGACCATTGTTGACAGAGAGGTGGCACCGGTTGTAATAATCTTCGAGCCATGAAAGATTGGTCCATGCCAATTTGGATCCAGGTCTTCTAAAAGGCTCTCGGTGGTCTGAAAGAGGTTTCACGTGGTCTGGTTCCTCGGTTGTCTGACAATGGTTCATGAATGTGCGCGGGCGAATTGAAAAAGACAAAACGGGTGGTTGATCCGATCTCGGATATGGTGGGATCCGCGAGGATATTGTGCAAAGTTGTTGCTCAAAGATCCTCTGAAGATTCAACAGATTGATCACAGATTTTATGGATGAAAATCCCTTGTGGCTCGCCGGTTGTTGGTGAACGGTCTTGTGTGCGCAGTTTGACCTTATCTCCATGTCATCACGAGATTTATCTGTGCCATTTTGAAAAGGTTGTTGTCCAACGATCCTCCTACAAATATGGCAGCTTTAGCATGGCTGGATTTGCATGAAAGTCGTGCTTGACCGAGGGTGATCTTCGGTTGTCCGTCTGATGCATGCGCGGTTGATCGTATCTCGGATTTCTTGGGATTCACTCGTGCTAATTTTGAAAGGTTGTTGCCCAACGATTCTCCTATGAATAAGGCAACTTTAGCACGGATTATATGGATGAAAATCCCCTTTGTTTCTTCGATGGTCCAATGGTCGGTTTTTGTGTGCGCCTGGTGGATACTCTTCGGACATCTTGAGATTTATCTGTGTCAAGCTCGAACCTTATCTCTTCCTTGACCAAATAACCAGATTACTTAAAGATTTAAGTCAAGTGGATGATGGACTATGGTCAAGGTCTTCTAGTGGGCCGAGGCTTGACCGTGGGCCGGTCAATGTTCGGCTGAGGTGGTCTTTCGTGGGCCTTCGCCTATGGAATGTGTGTTCCTCTTCTTGGGTTGTCTTATCTTCTTTTTCTAAGGCTAATTGCCGGCTCAAAAGAAATAAAGTAAGTGTTACCGAAACTAAGGCCCATGGGCAAGGACTCGATTCATAAGATTTGGACCGTCCGTTCTCCCATGTCGGTCACTTATTCTCTTGGGCCGAAGCCCTAGTCGACTTCGGCTAGGCCGAAGATCGTGTCTCCATTGGTCGTCGGGTCATGGTCGTGGGGCGCCCGTTAGGCGCCGGGTGTGTCGTGGTCATGAGCCTCGGCCGTGTCATGGGCCGGAGGCTGGGCGCTGGACGTGTCATGTCCGGGGATGCCCGGACGCCAACCGAGCAAAATCCTTGGCCGCTCGTCATTTTCCTCTGACATTGTTTCCGAGGGTAAACTTCCTGCAAAACGAGCACACAAATTAGCAAAATTGGCCGTGCTCCTCGGCGCTAGATCGGCGATGTGCTCCCGTTGCACATCAGGGCCTACATCACAAAGAGTAGGACTGAGGTTGACGTGATTCCATGATTGAGAAATGTTAAAATGTTAAGTTATTAAGCATGAAATGAATACGTTATAGTTATATATGTATGAAATCTGTTTGGGGTGCATCGCACTGTGCACCGGCCCAATAATATGGGTATGATTGGTCTTTGTGTGACATTGAATTGTGATGTGTATGCTATAAGTAATGCCTAAATACGTAAAGCATGAAAAGTATGTTAACAAATAAAGTTTAAATGCATTTGGGAGACTATGTGTTTATGTATGATTTATGTCAAGCTGTTAAGCAAAGCATGATTTCTTAAGTTATCAAGAATGCATGAATTAAGTCAAGTTGTCATGTTTTGCATGTCATCTCATTCATGCATCATATTTCAAGAAAAATGTTTATCAAACATGCATTCAAAATGTCACCATTCATCGCATGAAGATCAAGTTATCAAGAATCAAGTTTTCAAGTATCAAGTTATGAGAGGACCCCGTAGGTGCTAACTCTCTATCAAGCTATTGTATTATGAGAGGACCCCGTAGGTGCTAACTCTCTATCAAGTTATCAAGTTATGAGAATGATGCATTTCCCCTCTATGCGATGTAATGGAAACATGTATCAAATTAAGTTTTGACGATGGTCGTGGTATGGGACACGGATCCTCACCCCAAAATGATTTGAAAAAGACACATTTTATGAAAAGAACATATTTTAAGCATATCATGAGCATGCTAGGCACGTAGGACATTATGATTTCTTACTGAGGCTTAGGCTTACTAGTTAAGCTTTGTGATGTAGGTGACGAAGCTCGGGATGAGGAATTTAGTCCTCATCACGTGCCATGACATGTGGATGAAGCTGTTTTGGAGCGGGCTGTTTACGAAACCAAGCGACGACCCGTGGGGGAAGGAAAAGAAAATAGTTTCAATGTATTTGATGTTTTCTGGCAAAACTAATTAGATGCTTTACGATATTTTGAATGATGTTGGTGAAGCCTTTTTGTTAAAGTCTTGAACAATTAGGTCAACCGTTTTAGATGACTAAAAATTGCTATTTTGTGTAAATTTACCTTTAACCTATATTGATTAAATGATGGTTTACACGTGTATGGGTTCATTAGCTCAACGTTTAAAGTATTGCGCTTCCGCTAAGTTTTCAAGTCAAGTATTTCAAGTGCATTTACGAAAAGAAAAATTTTATCGCCATTTTCAAAAGGTTTTTAAAGAACGGGATGTGACAATAATTCCTAAGCGCCCTAACCCCAAAGCCCTAATACCTAAGTCCTAAGCCCTAATCTCAAAACCCAAAGCCCCAACCAAAAGGCAAAGCCCTAAGCCAAATGGAAAAGCCGTAAACCCTAAGACCAAAACCCTTAACCCTAAGACAAAAGCCCTAATTTGTAAGTCCAAATTCCTAACGCCTGACACCTAATCCCAAACCTCAAAGCCCTAAGCACTAATCTCGAAGCCCTAAGATGTAGGCCCTTAGTCCTAAGCTTTAAGCCCAAAGCTAAAGCCCAAAGACCTGAGTCCTAAGGCCATAGCTCAAAGCCCTAATCCCTAACCCTTAAGCCAAAGCCCTAACCCCCAAACCAGAAACCCTAAGCCGAAAGCCCTAAACCCTAAGCCTTAAGCTAAAAGCCCATGCCCTAAGACAAAATTCCAAAGATCTAAGCCATAAGCCCAAGCCCTATACCCTACGCCCTAATCCTAAAGTCGTAAGCCCTAAGCCCTAAGCCCTAAGCCCTAAGCTCTAAGCCATAAGCCCTAAGCCCTAGCCCTAAACCGTAAGCACAGAGCATAAAGCCCAAAGCTTTAAATCTTAAGCCCTAAGCCTTAAGACCTAATCCCAAAGCCCTAAGCCTTAATCCTAAAGTCCTAAGCCCTAAGCACTAAGCCTTAAAATCCAAAACCCAAAACCCAAAACATGAAAACCAAAATAAGAACCCCGAAACTAAAAACCCAAAACTTGAAATCTCAAATCTGAAACCCAAAACTTGAAGCCTAAAATTCAAAACCTGAAACTTGAAACTCAAAATTTGAAACTTGAAAATCGAACCTCGAAACGAAAACACGAAACATGAAATTTAGAATCCAAAGCCCAAAACTGGAAACCCGACAATCAAAACCCAAAACAAGATCCCCACAACCAAAACCTGAAACATGAAACCCGAAACATGAAACCCTGAACTTGAAACCGAAAATTGGAATTGGAAACATAAACCCGAAACTAGAAACCCAAACCAAAAACTCAAACTCGAAACTCAAAAATTGAAACCCAAACCCCAAACCCAAAACCCAAAACCCAAAACTCGAAACCCAAAACCCAAAACTAGAAACCCTAAACCTGAACCCCGAAACCTAAAACCCAAAATAAAAAATGAGAAACCCAAAACCCGAGAAATGAAACCTGAATTCCAAAACTTGTAACCCAAAACACGAATGCTCAAATCGCCCGAACCACAAAACCTGAAACTTAAAACCCACAACCAAAAACCAAAACCTAAAACCCGAACCCTGATACCCAAAACCCGAAACCCAAAATTCAAAACTTGAACTCAAAAACCCTAAACTCGAATCGAGAACTCCAAAACACGAACCATGAACCCAAAACACGAAACTCAAAACCCAAAACCTACAACTCAAATCCCAAAACGCAAAACCCAAAACTTGAAACAAATATATATAAAAAAAAAAAAAACATGAACCACGGAACCCAAAACCTAAAACATAAAACCTAAAAAGCTCTTAGGTAGGGGAAAAAGGTTAGGAGAGAGAATTTTCTCCCTGGATTGGCGAATTTTGGCTCAAAATTTTTCACTCGTTTTTCGTCCGTTTCCTGCGCCATGACGCTGATTTCTTTCCCAAATTTGTTTCTTCTCAGCGATTTTCGTTGAGTTTTGCAACCAGATTTGGTTTCGTCCCTCTCCCCTCTTCACGCTGAACCCATTTTCGCTGTTGATGACTCTCGATCTGATTCTCGATTATTGTGAGACGATATTTTGCCTCGGCCGGATAGTGGTCTTCGCTCCCCGCTGGCGACGGCTCCTGGTCGCCGTCGGACTGATTTCCCTTCATTCCCTGTCCATCGCCAGTTGGTCTCGCTGATTAAATCCCCGATTCTGGTCGCCTGTGCCCTAAATCGAAACTCCCCCGCATTCTATTTTTGTCACATTTTCCGTCTTCTGTTGTCCTCATTAAATCCCCGATTTTGCGGTCGTCACATTAAATCCCCGATTTTGGTCATCTGCTTCTAGCCGAAATCGTCCCTATTGTATCTTGGCCCCAGAAAATCGTTTCCAGTGAAATCTCGCCATTGACGGCGGCCGGAATTTGTCTCCGGACTTCTACATCTAAACTTTTGCTGTGTTTCCCCCTCATCATCAATCACAAATCCTCTCACCACCTGCGCTCCAGACATTCTAATGGCAAAAAAACCGAAATCAAAGACGTCTCTGTTTGGCCCTTCCGGTGGTGTTTCCCAGTCTGAAGTGTCACCCCGCGTTGCTGACGTTGATGGCATTCTGCCTACCCAAAACCTGTAACCCAAAACANCCCCCCCCCCCCCCCCCCCCGAATTGTAACTTCCCCTGCACCGGAGAACTATCGTCCCTCTGTTTCTCCGGCTAAAGGTAAGGCATGTATCGTCGCTCCTCCATCTATCTCTTCTCTGATTTCTACAAAAATGCATAATATTGTGGCTGAAAATACCGTGATAAGTAGGCCTGGATTAATTGCAGGTGAATCCCCCTCAGCCCCCCTGAAAAAACTCTTCCTCCCATCACCAAAAAATCTGCCCACATCCTGTTTGAGAAAATGCCTGAGAGAGAGGCCATAGCTCGAAACCCATCAATTTCCTACACAGATATGGTTAAAAATAGCCAAAGTCAAGGTCAAGGACACCAATTATCTTTTGATCCTAACAGGCTATACTCTAGTCAGATATTTCCCAAATAGGCACCCGGGTAAAGAAGGCCTTAAACGTATTGTTTATGGTTGGTAATCAAATGTCAAAGTCATTCCCAACACTAACGGATTGATTTCCTTCATTTTTCAATCAGACATGGATCAGGAAAATGTCCTATGCCGAGGCCCTTACTCCATCTATGGCCAACCACTTCTCCTAAAGAAACTTCCCCCTTGGTTTGATTTTGGAATTGATGAAATTAGCACCATTCCCATTTGGGTTAATTTCGAAAATCTCCCCCTAGAGTGCTGGTCCGAAACCTTTGATGACAGACCTTCTAACCAAGTCCTTAGGCCGGCTTGGCTATGCGAGGGTTCTAATTGAAGTGGACATTTCGAAAGAGTTGATTGGGGAGATAAAAATAAGCACTCCAAAGGGAAATATCATCTCCCAAGCGGTTGATTATGAAACTGAACCTGATTTCTGCTCCTCCTGCTCTACCATAGGCCATAAACCCGAGTCCTGCAAACATAACCTTGCTCCCCCGTTCCCTCCTGCTCCCGCTCCTTATAAGTGAGCTCTGTCCCTCATTCCCCCCCTCCCTCCCCTCGGACTAATGTTGAGATTGGATCATCCGATGATGACTCAGATACTATCAAAGAATCCAAAGGTCTCCCCCATCCTCATTGCTCCTTTGTTGGACAATCTTCCTCCTTTATCTCCTCGGATGATAAAGATTGTTTAAATTCCAAATCCCTAGACTCCATTCCCGATTCCAGCATTCCTTTCACTAGAATGTCTAGCCGACTAAAAGTTAAAGATTCAATTCCAACTTCCAAAGTCACGGACAAGTGTCCTACCTCCTCTAAAAAGGACATTCTCAGGGCTAAAGGGGCTGCAATCAGTTTCAGCTTAAGGCCAAACTTCTCTGTTTGAAACCTAAGCTCAAGTAGTTAAACCTCAAGCATTTCTCTCATATGTCCTCTAGAGCTGATCGCGCAAAATCCGAGCTCAAGGATGCCCAATCCCTTTTGGACTCTTCTCCCGGTCATAGAGATTTGGCTGAAAAAATCCCCGAATTGAGAAAGCAAGCTTCTCTCCTTGCCTCGGCTGAAAAGCATTTTTATCAACAAAAAGCTAAAAGCAAATACATTCTAGAAAGTGACAAGTGCTCTAAATTCTTCCATGCGATTATCAAGAAGAATCATAAGAGAAACTTCATTCCTTCCATCACTAAGCAAAATGGCCTACTCTCGGATTCAATAGATCAAGTCCACGAGAAATTCGTGCAATACTACAAGAATCTCCTCGGCAGCCCATGTGTCCTTCCTAATCCCGATCCAAATATCATTCGTAATGGTCCTATTCTCTCGGATTCTGATCGTAAATTACTCACAGACCCAATTACAATGTCCGAAATTCAGCAAGCTCTCTTTGACATTGACAATGATAAGTCTCCCGGGCCCGATGGATATACTTCAAAGTTTTTCAAAGACACTTAGTCTATTACCGGGGAACTATTTCCAAAGCCGTCTTGGAATTCTTCTCGTCCTCCTTGCCCCTCAAGCAATGGAACCATACGATTATAGCCCTTATTCCAAAATCCCAATCATCTCCCTCGGTCAAAGATTTTCGCCCCATCTCTTGCTGTTCATTTTTTATAAAGTGATTTAAAAAATCCTTGCTAGTAGGCTCTCCAAACCCCTTCACCGATTGATTGACCCATGCCAAGCAGCGTTCATCAAAGGCGGGTCTATCACGGAAAACATCCTTTTGATGCAAGAGCTCATGAGAAAATATAATGAAAAAAAGGCCTCCCCGAGATGTATCATCAAAGCCGATCTCTCCAAAGCCTTCGACTCGGTTAATTGGTCTTTCCTTAGGAATGTTCTAGTAGATTTAGGCTTCCCTCCCATCTTTGTTAACTAGCTCTCTAAATGCTTCTCCACGACCTCCTACTCCATCTCCATTAACGGTGGCCTTTTCGGATTTTTTAAGGGTGGCAATGGTCTTAGACATGGGGACCCTCTATCCCCATATCTTTTCGTCATATGGCTTGAATACCTCTCAAGATTAATAAAATCTAGAACTCACAACTCCCATTTCAATTATCATCCTATGTGTGAGCGCCTAGATATCACCCACTTGATTTATGCGGATAATCTTATGCTTCTAGCCAGAGGTGATCCCACTTCAGTCAAAATTCTCCTAGACTGCATATCTGATTTTGGCTCCATTTCTGGGCTAAAGATGAACCTGGAAAAATCTAACATCTTTACTGATGGTATCCGGCCCCTGGACCTCACTGAAATTCTTCAATCATCTGGATTAAAGCAAGGTTCATTCCTCTTCAAATATCTAGGTATCCCCCTCTCGACTATGAATATGCATTCAAGCCATTTCTTCCCATTCATTAGGAAGCTCACAGGCAAAATCATTGGTTGGAATGCCTACTCCCTATCTTATGTTGGCCGCCACGAGCTTCTTAGATCGGTTCTTCAAGGAGTGAAATGTTACTGTATGTCTATTTTCAACCTCCCCGCCTCGATCAAGCTAAAAGCTATCCAAATTTGCAGGAACTTCCTTTGGGGTTCGGGGAAAGCAGTCATTGCCTGGTCGACTATCTACCTTCCTAAGATGGAGGGCAGTCTCGGTCTTCGGGTTCTTGACTCTTGGAATAAAGCCTTTCATGCGAAAGCAATTTGGAACATTCAAGCTAACAAGGAATCACTATGGGCCAAATGGATTCATCATATTTATTTAAAAGGCTCGGATTTTTTGAGCTGGATCCCAGGCTATCGTATTTCCACCTTCATGAAAAGCCTCATCCATACCCATTCTTCTCTTCTCAAAAAGTTCTCCACTAATGACAAAGTGAAGGCTTTAATTGGTGCTTGGAAGGAAAAATCAAATGGTCATGGTCTATCCCATCTTTAACACTCCATCAGACCTTCGGGCCCTCCAAGACCATGGGCTCCTCTTGTTTGGTCCAAATGTGTTATTCCTAAGCACTCTTTCACTCTCTGGCTAGCTGCTCATTCGAGACTCAAAACAAAAGACCAATTAAGCTTCTTAGGAATATCAGATCTTTGCTGTTTTTGCTCTTCTCAAACCGAATCAAACCATCATCTTTTCTTCTCTTGCCCCTTCTCAACCTCGGTCTGGTCTATCATCAAATCCAAATTCAGCATTCGAAGATCTCTAAGCACCTTAAATAGTGCTCTCAAATGAACAAAAAAAGAAAACAAAATCGATCATAGAAAAGCAAACTTAATGAAAATCATTCTTGCCACTACGGTTTACTATATCTGGAATGCCAGAAATGTCAAAGCTTTTGAGGGAAAGTCTTGTTCAGCCGAGCACATCTCTAGAAAAGTTGAAAAGCATGTCTTCAAGATGCTTTTTGCTCTCCACCCCAAGATGGCTGATCAGATTTATTCCTCCCGACATGACTAGCTCACTCCATTTATTTGCTGTTTTCTTGCAGGGCTGCTTATCCTCCTTCATGCTGCTTAAGGCTTGCTGTCTCCCCTAGCTTCTCCGTTCTGCCAAGCTTCCCTCGGAGTTGTTTGCCATTCTGCTCGCTGTTCTTCTTCCTGTGCTGCCAAAGCTCTGATCGGACCTCCTTCCTGCTCAGATCTACTGACTCCCTATTCGCCGCTCCTCCCTGGCTGTTGCTGCTGTGCCTCCAGCTTGATCCCTAGCTATTCATCTTCTTTTTTTATTTGCTCCCCGAGGCGCCCTACTTGATGCCATCTGGGTTGAGTTGATCATTTTTGTTCTTGCTGCTTTTCTGTTTGAGTTTGACTTATGCTTTTTTGCCAATTTTTCTGGTTGAGGGCTTATCTCAGAATTCTCGGGCCTTTTGTGATTGGGTTAGTCAGCATGTTGGCTCTCCATTCAGGTCTTTGCTCTCCCTTGCTTTTTTCTCGGGCTTTCTGGGGTGGTCATTTTGGCTTGTAGATTGCCCCCCGGCCCGGGCTCTTGGCTTCACTCTATTGTTTCTATTTTTGCTTTAATATATTTACCTTAAACAAAAAAAAAACACAAAACCTAAAACTCGAAACTTAAAACCCAAAATCCAAAACCCGATTCCCGAAACCAAAATCCAAAATCCAAAACCCAAAACCCAAAACTCAAAACTCATACTCCGAAACCATAAATCAAACCCTAGACTCGAAACCCAAAACTTGTATCTCGAAACAAGTAATCGAAAACTCGAACCCAAAATATGAACCCCAAAACCCGAAACCTAAATCCCAAAATAAAAAAATTAGAAATCCAAGCAATGAAACCCGAAGTCAAAAACACAAAACCCAAAACCCAAAACCCAAAACAAAAAAAACTGAATTCCAAAGCCTAAAATCATAAACAAGAAACCTGAAACTCAAAACATGAAACCCAAAACTTGAAACCTGAAACTCAAAACCCGAAACCCGAACCCCGAAACCCAAAACCCAAAACCCAAAACTTTAGACCCAGGAAGCAAAAACCTGAAATCTGAAACTCCATTTCTGAAACCCAAAAAACGAACCCAAAACTCGAAACCAATAACTTCAAAATAAAAACTGAAAACTCAAAACAAAAAATCCTGAACCCCGA
>QAOC01038944.1:0-113089 GCA_003255005.1 Begonia fuchsioides | reverse complement strand
ATATTAAACTTATAAAATATCGATTAACCTAATCCCCCCCTTTAGGTTAAACACGATCCTACAGGTAGTAGCGATAAGATCATTAATAACTATTTTTATTAGATCAGGCCAATGCCACATCATTTTATCAGCCTTAAGCTTCAAGTGAATTGCAAAGGTCTGTTTTGGTTGTTTCTCTGGAACCCTTTTGGTATATACTTCCCCACTAAAATCTAATATTTGGGTTCGGCTAAAATTCCATCTTCGGAAACAGATTTGTTTCTTATGTTTAAACAGATTTCAGACCAAAATTGATTCGTTTTAATGAAGCGGTGGTTTCCATTGGGGGTGGCCGAAGATTTAATACTCCTAAAATAGAGAACCATAGGTATATTTTGTACTCCTAAATTGGCAGGACCGAGCTACCGTATCATGTTAATGCAATCCAACACTGTCATTTAATCTAGTTAGAGCCACATTTGTTTGAATAAGAAATTGAATCCTGTTCAAACGGAAGAAGCTTTCTTTTCTTCATTTGAAAAACTATAAATTTTACATCCGGTTATAGACAAAAAAAGTCCACACTAAAATGATGAAAGAGACTTAACTCTAAGATACCTGATCTAGAATAGATTTATGCAATAACAATTAACATCTCAATTCTAGATATTGACTACAGGAGGAAGTTTAAATTACATAAGGTCTTCAAACAAAAGGAGATGATATTTCCTTGTCTCTAAGAAAATCAGAGAATAATACTTCAGTTTACCGATTTCAGCAGGGCCCACAAGCTCTTTGAAACACCAAATGGGATTCCACCGCGTAAGACCTCCTCGAGACCTTTCAAACACGTATGAAGGCAGCTACCCAAGTTCTTATCTTGAAACCTTTGCTCCATCAATGATAGTACCCACAAACAAGTCTAGAAAAAAATAATTTTTATGATGATCTAAAAGTAAAAAAAAACATAGTTCGACTGGAATGAATAAGACATGTCACACAATGATTAATGCAATGAATAAATTATATACATTTTATAACAATTGGCACAACAAATAGTAGAACAAGAAGATAAATACAAAAATCAATATTTAAGTGAAAAAAAAGTTCTAACGAAAGTACCAAATAGCTTACTAATAAGAACTTAAATCACATGATTGAATCGCACAGACATAGTTCTAACAAAAGTTAATACGGACGCAGATGTGAGATGACTAATTGAATTGATATGAAAGGAATTTACCGAATGGAGTGGCAAAGTAGATTAAGGGTCAACCTCCTTCTCGGTCTTTGTCTTTTGCCGGCCAAAGAGGAATTGGGAGACTTGTCTGCTATTGTCTTACATGTCGTAGTCCAAGGTAACATCCTTACAGCTCACGTACGACTTGAAACATTGCCAGTTTGCCATGGTGCTTTTGGTTCTAAGCCTAATCGGCTATGCTTTTCTTATCCTCCACCACACAGTTCTGGACTGTGCATTGCCGCCATGATGCAGATACAAGCTTCGTCCCCTCTGTTGACCAAGAATTTAAAATACTTCACATCATTGAGCCGGTTCAGAAGTCCATGGTTTGATGGAGTTTTTGTGTTTTTTGGATGAATGTGTTTGCTTTTCGATGGGTTGGTATTGGCACCTGGCATAGATGATCTTTAAAAATAACGATTTAAACGCAAATCCACTTGGAACTGGATGGTATATGACTTGATGCGCATTGACCCCAATTCTAGAAAAGTGATTTGATGTGATGAGAGGCTTATGAAGAAAGCTACATTGTTTTGCTTAGAAAATCAGGTTTACAATTTTATATTTAGTAAGTTCAACTATCTGAATAAATAACAGGGTCTTCCCTTCTCATCTTCCTCCAATGGACGCCTATCCATGCTTCTGCTGCTCAGACTTGGGTGCTCCTCTGCTTAAACTGGGGATATCCACAGCACACCATTCATGATTTGCGATGATTTTCGACTAAACTTTGCATCATTCTGAGTTTCCATTTCTGCTGGTCGATCAAGTCCATATCATCCCATTTCCATTTTCTCTTCGACTAAATTATGGGCGCAGGTTCATCGACCCATGAAAGTAGGAAGCCTCATCTTCCGCCAAGAAGAGGGCTCATCAAAGCTCAAATATTTGAGAGCTTTGCCGACACCGCAGGTTGCATGGTAGGAGCTGGTGCGGCCATAATGAAGGAATACGATCGCTGGGCAAGATGCCTCTTCGAGCCTTCCCAGGAGTGAGAATTCGTCGGAAGAAACTGTCAAAGTTGCTCCGGCCAACCCCTCAAATCTCAGAGCTGACCGTGTTCATGGCTGATCGTTGAAGTGAAGCTCTGTGAATGTCGTTGTGTTTTGAATTTGGTGTGGGGTGTGTGTGTGTGTGTGCAGGTTTGTTCCTCAGTATGGCTTGTACTTTTCTGAATTTGGTAAGCTGTGTGTGAAATAAAAGATGATGGTTCCCCGTGGGGCTCATATTTTAGAGAGCAGGCGGACGGTATGATCCATCACTTGCTTTCTAGTTTGCTTGTTATAGTAAATATGATGGGCTTTTTTTTGATTTGCCAATTATAATCCCTCTTCTGCGTCATTTGAGATGGAGATATCTGCCTTTATTTTCTGAATTACAAGGCATTTCCGCATTTTTTTCAAAGGTAATAATCAAAAGCTTCCACGTTCTTTGGAAAATTTCATCAACTCAGTCAAATCGCCAATAACACATGGATAATTTACGCAATGTATTCCAAAACACCTGGTTCGAACACTACAACACCGTATTATTTCGTGAGAATTCAAAGCATTAAACTCAGAAAATGTGGATATCTTCTTAAACACCAAGGATCCTTACAAGAATGGAGCTGCAATAAAGACCAAATCGTCTCCAAAAAATTCACGCAGGAGGAATTTGCCTCCTCGTGATCTGAATTATAAGAACAATACTAAGTGTAAACTGCTTTGCTATCTTCTCCCGCAAACCGCAGAAAAAAGAGCAAAAAAAGAAAGAGAATTTACAAACCTTTTTTCAGGGGGAGCCGGCATGAGTATTAAAAGCACAACCATTTTGTACAAAGCGGATCCAAAGAATAAAGACCATGGATGTTACATTTCTATGTCAAATAAGTATGTGTTAAAACCAGTTACCAACCTCCGCCAACCAAAATAGGATCCTCCTCTGTCAGCGTCATTTTTTACAGTCTTCTTGTAGTCAAGAGTCATCTCCGCTCGTATCTGTTACTAACTTTTTTCCTTTGAAAACTTGAAAAATGGGTTGTCAAGGGTCGGCTAATCATCTTCCTCTACCAAAGAGGCAAAGGAGAATGGTTTGAACTTGTAGCCATCGCCATGGTAGAACTTATTCTGAAATTCCACCCAATGAAGACGCAATGCATGAAGAAAAGCACTTAGAGTCTCCATCATAAGCAGTATGAAAGCAGTCGCAATGGCAAAAGCTGCTAACCCAACCAAAAGAATGACAATATTGTCATACCTGTAACCCCAATGATAAAGATCAGACAACAACTACTAAGGGAAGAAACATAAATAAATATAATTTCCTATCCAGTAGATGGTTGTGTCATATATTCTAAGTAGATGTTTGTCTGAAGATTATCAGTCCAGGAAGATAAACACTTAATTTTTCAAAAAATTTATAAGAATAAAGAATTCTGCATAATGAGAAGAAATCAAGCTCACCCCCAAGCAAGGAGGACTTTCCCATAGAAAACAGCAGACAACTCTGAGTGCGCCAAGCTGTAATCATGAACAAAGGTAAGGTTAATTATTAAAAGGAAAGAATTATTCAGACCTTTTGAATGGCAATTTAGCACCTTAACGCCCAAAGTCGAAGATAAGATGCAGTGTTTGAAACAGCGCCTAAGACAAACTCTATGGAGTGTATCATCTGATGAACAAAGACCTCACTAAAATTGAACTCCTCATGATTTTGCTTTGCTGAATCAGGCTCCACCTCAAGATCCATCTCCGAAGATCCAAGCATTCCGTAACTCTGCCCTTGGAATCTCTGAAGGATAGAGCAACGTAAACATCAGTTTTAATCCTCCAAGTCCCTAAAGGAAGGTAACCCCTTCAGCAGCAAAATTATCATTTTAAGAGAAAGTTGTAAACGTACCATTTGAAGATAGCTTAAGCAGAAGGAATTCATTACAAAAATGAAAAAAAGTGTATTTAGTTAGTCATCGATCAATCTTCTAATAGTTCAGAGGGGAAAAGGAGTTAGATGCAGCAGGGCCAGCAACCTCCGAATAAAGCTTTTTCAAAATGAAAGGTTTTGGAAAGAGCATCCATGGCACGGAAACTAAAGCCAAAAGCAACAATATAATCTGAAAAACAAAATAATTACTTCATCGTCATGAATAGAAAAAAAAATGATTTCGTAAACTTGTTCATAACATACCTGAACTGTTCTCTGACCCCAAGAATAATTCGTTGTCACCAAGCTTATCAGTGGGACTTAGAAACATGTAGATCATCACATGATAGAGGTCTGCCTGAGAGCCAGTACACCACTTGATGATAATGAGAAGAGAAAGATACCCAAACTGGCTGTTAAGAAAAATCATCTGTGGCACAAACTGATACCTAAAACGTTTATAAGACAAATGCAGGTTGAATTGTCATTTTCTTTCAGAGTAAAATAACTAAATAAACAATAATTGGCTGTTAAATATTCTACCGAGTGGAGGGAGAGTGAGGAAAGGAAACATGAGAAAGAAGTCATAAAACGTAAGGCAGATGGAAGGAAACACACCTTATGTCGATTGAACTGCCAAAAAAATGTGCATTGAAGTAACTCAAAATGATTCCCAAGTTCATCTGGGCAACACCCAGCAAAATAGACATCTTCATTTTTAGTGAGTTTAAAAATGGAAGTTCTGTACAACTTCCTCGCCAATATGGGTCCACGCCAAATGGATATGGATCTTGGTATTTGACTAGTCCCACTGTGCGTGCATCACTGATGGAAGGATAAAAGAAGGGATATAAGAGGAAGAAGGATTTCAACGTACAGTATGCTTAAAGATAGAATCTAATCTAACAAAAGCAAGCTTTGAACCAAAGTTGGAAATCATTGAAAGAAAAACCTTGTTCTTCTATTCAGTAGACTAGTGGCAGAAGCTATGAACTAAAATACCTGCATGTAGGATCTCAGCATTTATATGCAGACCCACCGAAGGTGTGAAATGGCACCGAGAAGAATTCATTGTAAATCAACCCACAAGAAATTGAAAACAGTGACATCAAAAGTACCACAAAGCGCCCCACAAAATAACATCTCCATAAAGCTTCCAAGTTTCTATGAATAAAATATGTAAATTACGTACCAATATGGACTAACAATCATCATGGAGCTGTGCTAGCATCCGGAGAACTGAGCATGATTTTCAGTAAAAAAACATTCCTGAGAGCTGAACTTACTTGCACGAGCTAGAAGAAATAAAGCTCCTAGTAACAAGCATATTCCATGACCCCAGTCTCCAAACATCACAGCAAAGAGGAAAGGAAATGTAATAACAGTGTAAACTGCAGGATTAGCTTCTTGATATCTTGCAACGCTGCAAAATGATTAGCTTATGGTAATCTAAATGGCAGCATAGCATAAACATATGATTACTCAGAATCTAACAGAATACTCAGTTCATTTTGAAAGGATTACTATATTATAGTATTTAAAATCGAAATAATTTTCTTTAACTGATGAAATAACATATCATATCAAAAGCTGGTCCACAAAATTTAAATGTATTATACATTTACAGTAACATATACAAGACTGTTCTCAAAACCAATGCACATAATCATATGGTCAGTAAGAGACCACTCTAATGATGAAGCCAAAACTAATTACGATTAATACAAGAGATTGAAGAGACTACTGTAATGTTCGACCCAAAGGCCAAAGAACCACAACATCGAATATTTTGCAACCATGGCTACACAACCTTTGGAATGTTGAACTTAATATTCACTACTTCGATATAATCAGCAACCAAATTATTCAAAAAATAGAAAAAGGGAGTATTGAATGACTTTTGAAAATAAATAATGCATGAGAAATTTAAATTCTTCAAAAGTTGTAATGAGAGCTACCCATATGCATCAACAATTTCCTGATAGGCTTTTGTGAAACTATATGTCGAGATAAATTATGCCAACTTGTGAGCTACTATCTAATGTAGCCCGCTGCAAGGCCTCCAGGATCTGTGAGACAAATCATAGAGGAGAGAAGCGGGAGATAATGATCCGATTGTAATACGGCAAGAGGAAGGGTTCATCGAGGTTCCAGTTCCAGAGATGGAAACCGCCATGGGATTGAAAAACCCGGCCACCTTGAAGGAGAGAAGCGGGAGAGATTAAAATTCGTTTCGTTGCCTGTGAAACATGAGGCCGTATGGAGATGTGTAACGAGCCAGCCGCTGGAGGGAGTTGTTGTCGTCATTAGTGAGAACAATAGAGAGCTACGTACCTGCTTCAATACGTTAAAATATGAACTCAAATCGAACTAACTTAAAATTTTAATATTTAATCGAATAAACAATTAAATTGATTTTAGATCTAATTTTATAGACTCAACTCAACTGAGATGATCGGTTGACTCGCATATTTGATTTTTATAAAATTAAAATATAAACATGAACTGAAATTAATCTAAAATTTTAATCAGATTTAGATTAGATTGAAAATACGATCAATGTAATTTTATAAAACCCGACTCATCTGATTGAGGCTTTATTAAATTAAACCCGACTCACCGTCTCATCCTAACTCCCGACAGAATCCATTCTTCTTGAGGCTTTATTTCAAAAAAAGATTAATTCTCAAAAATAACAAAATTACTTATTTTTTTTCAAAAGTCTTTCGATTGAATGATCATATGATAATGTTATTGAACAATAATGTAACACATCAAATCACCCAAAGTAGGAATGGTCCAATGCAGACCTTCATGTGTGGGGCCCCGAAATAGGCGAGAATGAGAAATGAGATTTGGGGAGAAAGCTTGAGGAAGAAGAAAAGCATAAACTGGTGTGGAGCATGACGGTGGCGGTTGGTGGAGAATGGCTGGGAGACTTGTAGGCTCAGACCTCAACAAGTCTCTGCCACTGGTGGGACCCTGGCCCTCCCATCTCTTCTTCTACCCTCATTATTTTACCCACGAATTCTCATAGTCTAGAGTAGTCAAACTTGCAATTGTCTTTCTTCTTTCGAGTGCACGAGTTCAAACATTTAGAACGAGGTATGACTACGGAATCACAACATAGGTGCATGGCCCAACAAGGGACCAAAGCACAGGCGTATGCAGCTTGAACACGAGATCGAGATTCCCTTCTTGGAAGAACAAGACATTATCCATCCCAACCCGTATTCTTGTCTGGCCCAACGCACACTTCCCGATCTTACTTTCACTTTTTTCGTCCGCCATCCTGCCCTGCCCATTCTCTCTCCTCTCTTTGACCAGTCAACACCGATCGAAACTTCATATCATCTAAATTATTAAATCAAGAAACATAATCATTATGTTTTTTGAAAAACCCACAATATCGACGCTGTCACATGTTACTCCAATCGGTACTAAGACCAAACTG
The DNA here is from genome assembly GCA_003255005.1 of Begonia fuchsioides. Taxonomy (NCBI): domain Eukaryota; kingdom Viridiplantae; phylum Streptophyta; class Magnoliopsida; order Cucurbitales; family Begoniaceae; genus Begonia; species Begonia fuchsioides. Next base: position 105,512 of record QAOC01038944.1, on the reverse strand, counting down.
CGATTTCGTCAGCACTAGACTGCGGAATTCGTAAATTTCGAGAAAGAATTTGTAATATTTATTTTAAGGATGGACGATCCGAAGATGCTGAGGAGGATCTGTGATTGCCAATTGCCATCCTCGTTGATCATTTTCATCGGACGACTCATGTTCATGGGAGAATTTTAGTCGGCTGTCCCTACCACCTGTCGCCGAGAATCTAGCTCACGTGATTTCATCACGTGGCAAAATCATTTCCGTCTGATGAGAAATGATTTTTCCTTTTTCTATTATAATGGATAATCTTTTTTTTTAGCATCAGTTGAGGTTGCTAGCATTAATGATGCCCATACTTTCCAACAGAATTTCAATTCTGAAACGACACCGTAATGAAATTGGAAATATGTTTTTACCATGTCACAAGCTGGGGAATGATAGTTTGGATTATAATTTTAACTGTAACAAAGAGCATTTTCATTGAATTTGTTTTGCGGAAATTATAAAGCAAGTTTAGTCATTAATGCTCATTTAAAAAAATTAATAAAAATAAATAAATTTTCAATATAATATTTGTCATTGTCGTAAATTTGGTTTTTAACTAAATAATTTTTCATAAGATAAACTTAAAGTCGTTTTCTTAGCTTATCTTCTTATTATACATGCTCATATGTTAAATTATTTTTGTTACAAAATATAATAAACTAGTTATTTATATTCTAATATATTAATTATATTTTAATTATACGTATAATAAAAAAGTAGAATAAACAAGTAAGACTAATATTCCTTTGTTTTGAATTGTCTAGAAATTTATTTTCTAATTATTTTTGGAGAGATGAGTATGTATTAAAATTTATAAGGGTAAAAATAAAAAAAGAACTTTAAACTTTAATGAAATAGATTCAAAAAATCCAAAACTTTGAAAACATTTAAATGATCTTGCAGCGGCCACATGTTAGTGCACTCACTGCACCCCACTTTCACGCAGCTCCTGTCTGAAGGTAGTTCATCATTTGCCTGTCACGTATGCGTGAATTGTGCTTTTTTATTTGTTTTCAAATTTTATTAATTTTCTTACACATTATTTTTAAAATAAGTTGAAATTATTATCAGATATCACTACATAATAAGAAGATATTCAATAAATTTTTGTAAATTTTAAACTATCATATGATTTATTATAATTATTTCATTATCAAAATAATATAATTAATTAAAAATACATATATCACCCAAAATTTATAAAGTTTCTTAATGTAATTTTCTTAAATGTTTGAAAACAAAATCAAACAAGTATTTCTATGTACGTATTTATATGATTTGATTAAAAATATTTATACTATTAAAAATTCTCATAATTTTGATATTTTGGGAATGTTTTCTTATTCAAACCTGAGTTGTAACTTAAATGAAAGTATTATATGTAATCATTCTCAAAGTAGATTTTTTAAATGATGTACATATTTTTAATAAATTATTTAATTTTTATAATAAAAAATATAATGAATCATGTAATCATTTTTAAATTTAGGAAACTTTCCATAACATCTTCTTATTACATTGTATGTGGTAAAAATTTTAAGTTATTCTGATAATTATGTTTAAAAAAATTAATAAATTTTGAAGAAAAAAATTATATCATCTGCGCTGACATGAAAGAAGGATGATTAATGACTCCCAGGCGGCTGATGGGTGAGAGTGGGATGCAGAGTGTGCACTAACATCTGGTCACGTGTCAGAGTTAATCGTTTTCAAATTTTAAAATTTTTTAAACATTTTTTTTTCAAAATAGGGAGTTTTTTAAGTTAAAATAAAAAAAAAGTCTTAATTTTAAATAAATAAACAAAAAAAGTTTGAGTTTAAAAAAAAAAAACTTATGGAACGTCTGATAGATGTGCAACCCTACATACGATTAAGAGAAGCGTTTTAGTCCATACGGGTTCAGTTCAATTGATCGAAGAGTGACAGATCTAATAACAAGAGGAGCGTCTTGTCTTTGCTTTGTTTAAAACTCAAGTATTTTTTTGTCTATTTTTATAGAAAATTAACGGTAAGTGAAGGTCAAGGTAGGGTCAGCCGGCCAGGCTGTGATAATTTTGAGTGTGGACGGGTTGAATGGGACCAGGTGTTGGGTCCCCACGGGTGGGACCCATTCAAACGACAAACCGAAGGGGCGTGGAATTCGATTTGGCTTCTTATGAAACCTGTTGCAGAAGAGAGAGACTGCAATGGTGGGTTCTTCTTCGGACGAGAAGATGGCTAATGTCTCTCCTCCCATTCTCTCTCCTCTCTTTCTCTCTCTAGAGGGCTATATATTCATTAAGAAGACAGCTTCTGTTTCTCCACTTTTGCTTCGCATCACTCACTAATCTCTTCGTCCTCACTCTAGCTTCCTCTCTCTATCTCTCTCTCCATTTTTCCATCTTTCGCCACAACACAGCCAAGTTTTTTTCAAATTGACGAGGAATTTGACATGGATCTTTCAGCTCTACAGCGCCTGGTAGGCTGAAAAGAAAACCCATTTTTTTTACTGTTCATCATCTTCTCCAACCTTTTCTCTTCAAGCTTTTTTCAGAATTCCTCTTTAAATTATAAGCTTTCCTTGAGCTTAATGTCGTCAGTCTCTGTTTGTTTTTCAGGAAACTCAATCCCACTCTCTAGGAAGCAAGCTGGTGAGCTCAAACGAACAACCACAAAAACAACCTCGGTCACCGCCTGAAGAGGCTTTGAAATGTCCAAGATGCGAATCTACCAATACCAAGTTCTGCTACTACAACAACTACAGTTTACGTCAACCGAGGTATTTCTGCAAATCTTGTCGGAGATACTGGACAAAGGGAGGAACTCTGAGAAATGTTCCGGTCGGCGGAGGTTGCCGGAAGAACAGAAGATCATCGTCTTCTTCTTCCTTCTCCTCCAAATTCAGGCCTCAGGATCAACCACTTTCCCTCTCTGCCTTTCCTTCCTTGTCCCACGATTCTAATGACCTCGACCTCGCATTCACTGGGCTCCACAAAAATTTCTCTGGGCAGAGCTTCGATGAACATGATTTCACTTTTCTGGGGAACTCCTCGGCTACCCATTGTGATCCTGTTACCGGAAACCATGGATTATCCGATGTTTCTTCGACGGGCTGTCATGGAGCGTCTTCGCTTCAAAACCTCTACAATTGTATCGACTACGGGAATAGCTACAGTGGGGGACATCAACAGGTCAAAAATGACGGTCAGATATTTGTCGGGAGCAACGAAGAAAGAAGCTGGCCCAGAGAAGAATCAATGAACAAGTCAGCAGCGATAACAGTGACAGAGAAAGCGACAAAGCAAGAACTCATCAATGGCGAAAATAAGTTCTGGTGGGGGTTTCCATGGCAGGCAACTGAAGAAGGAAACACGGAGGACATCCATCTCAGAAGAGAAAGCTGGAACAGCAACGCCATAGCTTCATCCTGGCACCACGGGCTTCTCCACGCCCCTCTCACGTAGACGAAGAGCATGAAATCACACAGGAATTTCATCTCCGGCGTTTAAGATGATCGTATTTTTTTGTTTTCTGGTTTGATTTTTTTTGTGGGTGGTCATATTCTAATGAAAATTCTCCTTCTCGACCATTTTCGTAATCAACTCTTCATGAAACACGTAAACCAACCAACAAATCACGAGAATAGTACACAGCTAATCGATTTTCTCGGTCTGAACGCACTGAGATAGCTGTGGATCTGATAGATTCTGTCATCATTGGGAATCAGTAAAATATGTGTGGTTGGTGGAATGTTGTCATATAAAACCAATAAGTTGGCAATGGGAATAGATCTTGTATCGACGGGAGTACCAAATCCAGCGCAGAAGATAGAGCCCCCAGTCGAGAATGACGGAGAAAGTCGGCTTAAAAACGAATAAAAAAATGTACAGTGCCCATGCGTACGTTTTACTCACTGAAACTATTGAATATTGATTGCCAGGATCATCGTTCTTCTCGGGCTGCGTTTCAAAGTCGTGTTTTTAGACCTACCAGTGCAGGCTAGCTGCATCGAGCGCGAACTTGAGAAAACAATGGAATCAGAGCTTGTTCTTTTGTCGCACAATTTTGGGCTGAACTGCTTTATTTCACAAACTAGGTTCAAATGCCTGCATCCATTTTACTAAACAAACCCTGATTTTCGTCCATTGACATAGAAAATCAATAGAAAAAAATTGAAATTATGTTTGCGCAAACAACCGAATATACCAGAAATCTAAATATCAAATAAAAAATTAACGAAAATTTAATTAGGCCATTCCCTCATAAAAGAAACAGTGAAACACAGCCCAACCAAAAACTAAACAAGCCCATAATAGGTGAAGAAGACGAACCCCATGGTGCCCGGCTAGAAGAAGCTCCGCGACTGTAAGCGCAAGAGAAGGAAGAGCGCAAAGGAGAGAGCAAGAGAACTAGCTGCGACGGAGAAGATGATTCAAATGGGCCGAAATAGTAAACTGACCTTCAATAAATTTGAGTTCCTAGCTCTCCTGCATAAATTTGAGTTCTAACATTCGAAGAGTTAGTTAGATTGTTCTCAACCTTCGACTTTCTCAAGCTTCCGGGTCCTTCCCTCAAATGCCTTCATGCATTTTTATTTTGAGTATGTAAACTAGGCTTTTGAATTCCTCGCTTTTTAACTTATATAATACGCAGAAGAGTATGTTAGAGTAATTGAAGAGTAATGTCTTGTGACTCTCTATTGATTTCAAGCTTGTAATATTTGTGAGTAAATGAGATAATATACTTTTTTGCTCGAGTAATCATGTAGATGTTTCTGAAGAGGTTCGTCTATGCCATGTTGTAAAATGTAAGAGTTGTCATTAGCGTCATGTGTTGACTTATTGAGTATACGATAAAAATTTTATGATGAATATAATTATTTATTTTTCATTAGAAATATCATTTAAAAAGACGTATTTAATATTTCTAATATATGTGTTAATGCATTTTTCAGTTCGTTCGAATAAGAATTCTTTTGAGCTGTTTTTAGAAAAGAAGTGTATAGTTACTATAGTAGAGGTTAGAGCCGGCTTGTCGAGTTTGTCGAGCTTTTCGAGCCGAGCCTATCAAGCCTATTCAAGCTGAGCCGGCTCGAGTTTTTTTCTCAAAATTTTGGCTCGAGCCAGCTCGCTACGAGCCTATTCAAGCCGAGCTTGTCGAGCATATCGAGCATATCGAGTTGAGCCAAACAAGTCAAACATACGTAAAAATATTTGTCATTTGTAAAAAAAATTACATATCATTGAAATTAAATTGTATGAATTCTAAAAACTACAAGTGTAAAAAATTACATATAAAAAAATTACAAGTGTAAAAAATTACATATCGAAAAATACGAATGTAAAAATTACGTAAAGTTACACTTTAGAAGTTAATAATTTTTGAATTCTAAATTTTTGAATTCCTCTGTTAATTCATTCTCTCGTTGTTAGTTTCTTAAAATTGTATCGCTCCAATCCTTCAAGCATATTGACGCCTCCACGAGATCCGGTGCAAGATTTCCTCGTCAATCGTCAAACACTCGTTCACCTGCACTAAAAGCATATTCAGAAGCTACAGTAGAAACAAAAAGAGTTAGTAAATCACGTGTAATTTTAGAAAGAATCGGATACACGACCGCGTTATTTTTCTACCAACTTAAAATAGTGAATGCCTCGTCACGAGGAAGTTGATAACGAGTGTTTAAATAAATATCGAGTTCATTCTTATCGGAACTATGAGAATGCACATTGCTATCAATTTCTTCATCAATGACGTCCATATTATTAATTGGTTGTCCAAAAGAGGAAGCATTATCTAAAGTAATACTAAAAGTTCTATCTTTAATATTATATTCTTGTAAAATAGCTATAATGTATTGTTAAATAGTTATTCCATTATGATGTTATTAACAACTACGAAATCATAATATTCTTTTATGAAGTTGTCATTTATCATCAATAAAATGAGAAGTGACGACTATATATTCGAGTGCATTAGGTGCACTCCATAAGTCAGACCAAATACAAATAACATAGTAAGTGCGTGTGAAAATAATGAAATTAAATTATTTTTTATATTATTGTACATTTTAATGATGTCATCTCACTAAGTATTACGAGGAATTCGTCTAAAATTAGGATTAACGTATTCACTCATAAATTGCTGAATGACTTTGCTATCAAATAACGATAGTGAAATTTCTTTTTGTGCTACATATTTTGCATCACCTTCGCGTAATCTTTTGTGTGAGTACACGAAATTTTCACCACCAACGCTTAGTTGTAATTGTGTCAGGTTGCTCGTTTGCTTGTGTGCATGACATTTTTTATAATGTCTGTTAGCTTTAAAAGTGTGTTTAAAGCAATTAATTATTTTTTATGATAACTATGTAAGATGAACGTGAAAGATAAAATAAACTCTTTGCAATGATTAAATTAGACTTAATCATTCATGAGAAATACCTTATTTGAAGGGTACAATTAAAGTCTAACAATTTGTTTAAGTGCTGCAGAAATTTCATATATATATGCAGTTTGTGTCGACCTCTAGCTTGTTTGTGTCGACCCTTGTATAATCCAGAAGCTTAACTTTCATTATTTGTGTCGACCCCTAGTTTCGTGTGTCGACCCTTAGAAAATCCAGAAGCTACCCCTAGTGTTGATTCTGTCGACCCCATGAGTGTTTGTGTCGACCCCTGTTCAGTCTTTCCGATTGTGTCGACCCACTCATAAATCTTGTGTAGACCCAAAAGCAATTCAGCCTTCAACGTGCAATTGTGTCGACCCATTTAATAAGGTTATGTCGACCCTACCAATATCCTTGTGTCGACCCTTCCTGCATTTTACATGTCGACCCAACCCATTTTGTGTCGACCTCATCCAAACTTGTGTCGACCAAAGCTTTTCCAGAGACGAATCATTTAGTGTTTGTGTCGACCCCAACAGTTTTTGTGTCGACCCCAGACTTTCTAAGAGAATGATTCTTCAAGGTTATGTCGACCCATCCAAACATTGTGTCGACCCCAACATTTTCCAGAGAAGACTTTGTGTCGACCCTTCTTGCATTTTACATGTCGACCCAACCCATTTTGTGTCGACCCAAGCTTTCCAGAGACGAATCCTTTAGTGTTTGTGTCGACCCCAACAATTTTTGTGTCGACCCGAGACTTTCTAAGAGAATGATTCTTCAAGGTTATGTCGACCAATCCAAATATTGTGTCGACCCCAACGATTTCCAGAGAAGATTTTGTGTCGACCCTAACAACATTTGTGTCGACCCAATTCGGCAGATCAGCACCAATGGTCATAAAACTCTCAACGGCTATATTTTTTATGTGTCTATCGGCTAATGCTTGTGTCGACCCCAACAGGATTTGTGTCGACCCAACTGGACAGATCAGCAGCAATCTATAAATAGATGAAGCGATCTCATTTTGACAAGACGATTTTTGACGAAGAGAAAACACGTCCAAACTCTGCCAAATTTATTTTCAAATATCTCTCTTACTCTCTCATCATTGTATTCATCTTTGATCATCATTCTTGTGATCGAGAGAGTCGGTTTAGAAACCTCAAACTTCTTAAACACTCTTGTTGAGGAATTCATTGTAAAATGGGTGACACTCCTTCAAGAAAAGACTCATTGTAAAAGGGGTGACGCTCTTTCAAGAAAAGAGTCAAAATGTTTGATTGACACCCGTAAGTCAATCGGAGTGAAGCTCAAGGTTTGAGCGAGAAAGATCTTCAATGAGGTACTTTGAAGCGCGAACGTAGGCAAGGTTGGCCGAACCGCGTTACCAATCTGGTGTCACTCTCTTACTCTAAACTCTTATTTATTTGTTTAAGTATTCCGCACTAGAGTTTAGAAATAACTAAACATTTCGCACGAACTTGACTTAGCAATTAAAAAGTTTAGAGTGTCAATTAAAACTTGGCTTAACAATTCGCGCGACGCAGCGATGTCCTGTCGACGGTGAGATTGCGCGACGACCAGGGGCGTCGGCGACGATGAAGAGCGACGGCGACGAGCTCGACGACGACGCTACAAAGACCGAAATAGGGGGATGACCGACCATACGCGGATTACGACGAATCGAGCTATGGGAGGGGAGCGCTGAAGCCGAAGGCGGAGGGGGGATCGCCGATCGGGGGAAGAAATTTGAGGCTTTCCAGGCTCGGGGATTTCGAGCCTGGCTCGCTCTCTTGAGCTACCGACCCCGAAATCCGGGCTTGAGCCTCGCTCGACTCGTTACTGTAGCGATCTGAGCAAGGCTCAGATCGCTACAGTGACGAGCAATCTCTAGCAGGGGTCGACCTTTAGCGTAGCTAGGGTCGACCAAAACTATCTAGAAAATTTCAAGCCTTTAGAAGAGTTGATCGAAATCGCAAAATAGTCAACCAAAACTGACTGGAAATGCCAAGCTACTCGAAGAGTCGACCGAAATCACAAAAGGGTCGACCGAAACCACATATAGGTCAACCAAAAGCATAAATGGTCGACTGAAACTCCCCTTAACGGCTATTTTCCACCGACTAGAAAGACGAAATTTATAAATAGAAGAATGGAAGCTCAATTGAGGAAGAATTCAGCCCGAGAAAAATGACGTGAAAGTGCTGTCGAATTTTCTACTCACATAAGGAGAGTTTAACTTGAGATTTATTTTCAAAGTATGAGTGAGTGATCATCATAAAACTGTAACCCACTTATTGCAAAAATAACTTGGAGAATTAGTTTTATAAAACCACAAAAAAAACTAATAAATCTAAATCACCTCCTTCTTAGGTTTAAAATCGATCCTACATCATGAACTTTCGTGAAATCTCGGGAGAAGATATTTTAGTTGTCAATATTACGAGGTATGTATTTTAATTCACAACATAAGTGGAAAACATAGTATTATGTTTTGTTGCAGAGGAGAGTCATAACGGGATGCAATCTTTTTTGAATGATATGATGTAGCAGTGGCGGAAGAGAGAAGACAATTATTAATCGTCTAAACTCTAGAATGGAAGATTAGAGGCCGTCAAACATGAAGCTGACACAAATATACTGCACATATTTGTGCATATTGTGCAGTGTCAATATCATATGTTTACTATGCGTATATGCAATGTATGAATATCGTAGTGTGAGATCCTTTTCTTTATTTTGGGACACAGTAGTTCTTCACACTCATATATTTCTTTGCTATGCACGTTATAATGATCTGCCTTATTATTTCCACCATCGTCAAAATATGTTTATCTCACGCGGGTAGCAGTAATGCAATGAACAATTCTCTCAGATTATTGAAAGATATGTTCATTCATCTATTTATCAAATGCATATTCGGTTGTAGTTCTCGAAGCACACATTCTTAAAATTAGCATACACGTGACGCAGACAAAATCGAACATTGGCTTGAGGCACAAGGTCATGAAATGAGTGAACCAACCCCTACAGTTAAATGAAGCAAATGCCACTCATCAACAAAACATAAGAAATACATATTGAATCACAACTGCAAGCAGCTTCTTGTTGCCCACCGACATATTCGATTCTTCACTGTCTTATATAAGTCTCTCCATAATTGATTTCTAAAGAAAATTTACCCATCTCCAGCTTCGAGCGTGGTTGTAATAATTCTTTTATTTCTTTAAGCCTAATTCATATAACCATCTCGAAGAGAACATTTGTACTTGTATATAATTTTGTGACAAATAAAATTAAGAAAAGCATTGAACAATATGAAATACTAAAACGATTAATGATGCAAATCATGAACATTTTTTACTGCCATCATATAGAAACTTAAGAAATGCTCTTAATTCAATTGAATTTATGTTATCTTTCCCAAAAAAGACACATATAACAGCTTGTTAGAACACAAAATTGGTTTTTGGTCAGCTAATTTTTACCAAACAAATCCAGAAAATATATATGAATCGATTTGTCGCTTGTTTATGTAATTCTTATACGAGGAGAAATGTTACAATATTAGCTACTTTTACTACAACAATAAACATTTTTCACCCCATCAAATATGTTATACTTTATCCAAACTGCTTATAAAACCAACTCAACAATCGCTAAAATGAATAGCGACCGTTAAAAATATCGCATCATTCTCGATTCTTAAAAATCGTAAAATCAGAACCAGATTGTGGATAAAAATATAGCCTAAAATTATATAAAATCTGACCCAAAACTAACTAAAACCAAACAAACTAAAAAATTAATTTCAAACTCAATCTAATCACTCTAAACCTGATCAGATATAACAAAAAATATATTTTATTTTTGTTAAATACGAAACCAAACGGAAACAAATCATTTTATCATAGTATTTTAATATCCCAGTTTTGATTCATCCCGATGTATCGTGTCAGTCCTTAAAAAGGTAGTTTGTAGTTATATCCAAGATAAAATTGACTTGTCCATTGTTTTGTTCTCAGTGTATTTTGTTGTTAAATTTTGGAAATTTGCTCAATTGATAACAAATAAAAATACATATGTAAATTGATATAATTTACTATTTAAGATTTTAAAGAAAAGGTAAAATAAAAAAAAAAAACATGATTTTTAGTGAAATAAGTGAAAAAACCTAAAATTCGAAATATGCTAAAAAAACACCGATGGAGCTGCATGTCAATTGACGCGTAGCTCTCACGCATGTGGGTACCACCATCCGCGACCTTTATATTCACAGATTGTGAACTTTTTAATTTCAAAATTTATTTAAATTTCAAAACATACACAATTAGAATGACTTAAAATTTGTATTATATATTTACATTATTATAAAAAATATTTTAAAAAATTTCATAAATTTTAAATATTTACATGATTTATTATAATTTTTAACTATCAACATTACAATAATTTATATAAAATACATACATTATCAAAAAATTTAAAATTATTGAAGATGAATTCTTTTAATAATATCATTCAAAGTTACAAATGGGTTTGAAAAAAAATCACACAAGCATCAAAATTATGAGAATTTTTAAGTAATATATGTATATTTAAAAAATAAAGAATATACGTATATTTAAGAATTTTTAAATAATATATGTAATTTTTTATATTTTTCAAAATTTAAGATTTTTAGCTTATTTTTTCAAAGTTTATGATTTTTTAAAAATTTTATCCTATTTTTAAAAAAATTTACCCTTCAAATGTTTAAATAAAGCGATTAATAGTAATGATTACAGCTGAGAATAATTAATAATATCTCTGCCCCCTTTAAGATGCAGGCCCAAACACAGATCATCAAAATCACAATTTCAACATAAAATATTCATCGAAGCCGACGAAAAATCAAGCCCATTCAGAATTCGAATCTGCTCGGCCGAGCCTTCTCCATCCGGGCGTGACCGGAGGCTTCGTCGTTATCCATCCGGCGGTTGTTCTTGAAGGCGGCGCAGGCGATGACGTAGACAATCACCAAAATGATTAACACAACGATGTTTATGATGGAAACCTTCCTCCAACTCTTCTTCAGGGTGGCTAGTACTCCGGCCTTGCAAGAGCCGCAGTCGTAGCAGAGCTGTTGCTGCTCGTTGCCCCACTTCGAGCAGTCGGAATCCGTCCCGGCCAGGCCTCCTCCGACGTCCCATACCGTCTCGTTCACGTACGAGAATCCGCATTCGCTCGGAGGTTTGCAACATCCGGACTAGAAACCAGAAAAAAAATTCCATAAATTTGATAAAAAAATTTTAAATAAGAGTTTCTTTACGTCACTGTGATCATCTACCGAACTGAGCCTCAGTAAACTTCACAATAGTAGCCGGATGAAAGAAATCATCCTTTTTGGATAAAGATTGACAGTTGGAAAGAGATACTTCATTTATTGCCGGAAAAGTAGTCAATGCTTCCCCACCTGGTATTTCAGATCTGCAATTGATGTAATAAATTCTCTCACTAAAAACGATTTATTTTCTTGTTGAAAGCCCAAACCCCGTCCAATCTTAAAAAAACTGCAGATTTCTCCATCTCTTGGATTTCCGGAAAGAAAGTGTTTTCGTCCATCAATTCAAACTATCCAGATTAAACCAGATCGGATCTGTTCCGATCGGACACCAAGAAAGTTGTAAATTCGCACTCCAAACCGAGATTTCAACAATCTTTCAAACCCAGTTTATAACCTACCTTGATTTAATCTTCAACAATCTTGCAAACCCAGTTGATAAACTACCTTTCTGCATCTTCGTAAAGCAGATCAACTGATAGAAAGAAAATATTGATATTAAAAGTGGGGGAATACCTCGATCGGGCTCAGCTGCCTTGCATAGAACATATCAACAGTCTCAGGGACTCCTTGAAAACTCCTCCCCATCTTGTTACAAACTTTGGAATCCCGTATGCACGACTCGATCTTAGCCCAGTAGCTATTGTCTGCCACGCGATCCCTCAGCCAGCCGGAATAATCCTGCAGGTAGTAATCCAAATAATTTCTGTTCGGCACCGCTCTTCCAGACCCTTTGTCGGTGACGGCGTAAGCAAATATGATGAATCCGAGCAGAACAGCGACTATAAAGAACATCGCGAAGAGGTAGAGCCACAACAGAAAGGTATTTCGATAGCACGCGCCGGCGAAACCGGCGAGGGAGACGATCATGATTGAAACTCCGATGACGATGAGCGGCCATTGAAGAAACTTGAGGCAGTCGCTGTTGTTGGCTCTGGTGCTTAGCCATATCCCTCCGCCGAGAATCGGGATGGAAAGCAAGAAGGTCAAGAAGTTTACGAGCCCTATCAAGTGGTTGCTTGCTCTCATCTCTCAAAATCTCTCCCTTTCTTCTGCTTGATCTTCTCAAGTTTTCTCGCAGACCCTGGGTAGAAGACGACAAGGCAACTGGCAATTTTATAATTGGAGCAGGTCTTGAGAGTGCACTATTTTCTGTACTCGCTTAGTATGTCTGACACGTGTACAATGACCGCTGCGAATGTCCAAAGTGGTATCCCGGAATCGAAATTGGATAATTAATTTAATATAATTAATTTATAATAAGAGTCGCTACATACATAACTAATACTAATATATGACGTAAATTAGAATATCGACAGCATTTGCATGTGATTTTTTTATTTAATTATTATATTTTCAAATTAATAATAGTCATATTCGAATAAATTAAGTGTTGTGTAAGTATTATTTTTTATGTTAAATATACTCGAAAAGAGCAAAATAAAAATACTGAAAATAGACGAGAAATTATAAATTTGGATTTGCAACTTCCTTCATGCTTAAAGGTAGCTTGGCAAGAAATTTTGCTGCAATTCGCAAAAGGTAAATTAATTTGTTGCATCTTGGAATATTCACTTTTTAAAATTCAGATTCAATTTTATTATGCAAAACCGCAGGTTCGTCGTCTAGGGAGTGTTGCAGACTGTAGTTTAAGGGGCTAGTGAGCGATGGGAGAGCAAGGGAAGAGGACGTGAAAGTAGCAGCCGTAGGAGCCGCCGTTTGCGATCATCGAGACAATCTGTTGTTTGAGGTGAGGAAACCAGCGGAGACTTATTCTGAAGATGGTGAGGTTATATCTAGCGAAATGGCTGAGCTCGTGGCTTGGGCTGCTCTTGTGCTATCTTTGGACAGTCAATTTAACTACGTTTTCCATTCCAACATTGAATTAGTGCGGTTAGGTTGTGTCCTTCATAAACGAGGTCCAATCTCTTCAGAAGAACCTCATCTCCTGCCAGCCGTCACACGTGGCCCGTAACAACATGAGGTTTGCTTTCAAATTTGCAGGAGAAGCCATCGTTTCTCAGATCAGCTGGTCTGAAACCATTGGAAAGCACAAGAACCTAAAAGAAACCTGTTCCATTTGTTTGGAAGACATGGCATCCATCGAATGTTTGCTGTTGAAGATTGCCTCCCCATGTACGAATGTGATTAGGTATTGTTATGCATGCGTGAACCAACCGTTGAATATTAAACTTAATGAATAAATAATAATAAAATTTATCAACTTTTATATTAAATTTTAACTGATTTTTAGAATGACAAACAATTATCAAATTTAACGTGTGACCTATAAATTTCTATGATTCAGATGTCTAATTTTCATTGGTTCAAGTTTCAGGTAATTTCGATCATTGTAGAACATATCAAAATGTCAAAAATTATTATGAAATTTTTTTAAAATAAAGGAGATAAGAGTTATTATTTGATTTAATTTTATTTTTAATGTTATTTATATCACTTTTGTATTATATATAGTGACTCAATGAAATAAAATTAAAACAAAAGTTAATAAATTATTATTTCTTCTCCTTTCTAGAAATTCGATTTTCTAGATTCTGATTTCTTTCAGCAACATGTTGAAGTGAAACTCTTAAGTGAGCTTCGAAGGTTCCGATCGTGCGCCCAACAGCGCCCACTGTGTGTCACGCTTTCTCTATCCACGTGTCGCCATCTACGTCTTTGATCTCCTGGTTCTGTTCCTCATGATTCTAACGATAAATTGATAAGCTTAAAATGTGTTCCCAAACTATCGTCCTTGGCTTGGACTTCTGTTTTGTTAATGAACGTGTAATGCTTCACTGTCAAGGTAATTTTACATTTATCCAATGTATTTATACAAGTAAATGTAAACCGAATAAAACCGACAATAACTACTTTTATTAACTACTATTCTAATACTTCTAATACCCCCCTCCCCCACAAGCTTATGGGGGAACCACATTAAGCTTGACCCGTAAAAATTTGAATATATCTTCGGAAAGAGATTTAGTTAAGCCATCCGCAAGTTGAGAAGAAGATGACGTAAATGACACTTTAATCTCGTTTGCAGCTATCTTTTCTTGAATAAAGTGAAAATCTAAATCCATATGCTTCGATTTAGAATGTAAAGCCGGATTAGACGCTAGAAAAGTTGCACTAAAATTATCACATAAAATTTCTGGGATGACTTTGAGAGAGACTTCGAGATCATCACAAAGTTTCTTCAACCATAATAACTCCGAGACCGCATCGGCAACGCTTCGATATTCGAATTCTGTGCTTGACCGGGAAACACATTTTTGTTTAAAGGATGACCAAAATATAAGGTTCGATCCAAAGAAGAAACAAAAACCACTCTTACTACGACGATCGTCAAGAGAGGACCCCCAATCCGCATCGGCAAAACCAAGTAAGTAAGTGCACGAAGAATCCCGTACAAATTTCAATGAAAATGAAATTGTACCTTTCAAATACCGTAAGAGTCTCTTCAACGCAAGCCAATGAGTATCCGTAGGTGAATGCATAAATTGGCTTAATTTATTAACGGCAAATGAGATGTCCGGTCTCGTGAGATTGCAATATTGTAGCCCACCAATGAGTTGTCGAAAAAGAGTGTCGTCCGGTAAAACCGAGCCATCGTTTGAAGACAATATCGGTTTAGTCAACATAGGAGAATCCACCGGTTTGCACTCCGACATATTTGCCTTATCAAGTAAAGATTCAATATACCGGGATTGAGATAAGAACAATGAATTCCCAGAAAATCTGAAATTAATCCCGAGAAATTGGTGAGGGATTCCTAAGTCCTTGATAGCAAATTTGCTACCCAAGAAATTCATAAGAGTAGTAATTTCCGAGTCAGAATTTCCCGTAAGTAATATGTCGTCGACATATATAAGCTTTAATAACCGAACTGAATTCTTCTTTAAGATAAAAAGAGAAGAATCCGCCAACGAAGCTCGAAATCCAAACTCAATAAGAGCAGAAGAGAGCTTAAAAAACCATGCCCGAGGAGATTGTTTAAGGCCATATAGAGATTTATGAAGTCGACAAACTAATGAAGGAGAAGATTGACTTACAAACCCGGGAGGTTGTTCCATGAATACCGATTCCGCTAGATCTCCGTGAAGAAATGCATTACTAACATCCAATTGCTTGAAGGTCCAAGCTTTAAAAAATGCTAGACTTAGAACAAACCGAATGGTTGTATGCTTAACAACCGGGTTAAATGTTTCGAAATAATCTATATTTTCTTGTTGATGATATCCCTTGGCCACTAACCGAGCCTTATACCGGTTGATAGAGCCATCCGGATTGGTTTTTATTTTGTAAACCCATTTGCATCCAATAACCAGGCAATCCGGGGGTAAGGTAACAAATGACCAAGTATTGTTTAAGAGTAAAACATCCATCTCTTCTTTCATAGTCGAAATCCAGCACGAAAATTTAATAGCTTCTTTAAAAGATACCGGTTCCACGAGATTCGTTGCTAGAACTTTTGGTTTACGTATTCCCAATTTTGCTCTAGTCACCATGAGATGAGTATTATCCCAAAAATCATCATTCAGACAAGAGCCATCTTTCAAAGCACCAACCGGAGACTCAGAAGAAGGGAGACCTGCAATTATAGTGGAAGGAATTTTTGAACTCGAATAGAAAGGTAAAGAAACCGGAATGACAATCGGAGGAGAGGAAGATGGATAAGATGAAGATTCAAATTTAGAATTTTTATATGGGAAAGAATCTTCATGAAAGATTACATCTCGGGATATAAAAAATCGACCCGAAGATGGATCAAATGTAATATATCCTTTATGATTGTTGGAATAACCAACAAATACACATTCTCAGGATCTAGGTTCAAGTTTATGTGAATTGTAGGGTCGAAGATTCGAAAAGCACAAATAACCAAAAACCCGGAGTAGCTCATAATTGGGTGAAATTGAATGAAGTAAAAAATATGAGCATTTAAAATCTAAAACCCGAGAGGGTAACATATTAATAATATGTACCGCAATATGAAAAGCAAAGGACCAAAATGACAAGGGCATATGAGAATGAAAAAGGATTGATAACCCGACTTCGACAACATGTCGATTTTTACGTTCGACCCGACCATTTTGTGCCGGAGTATAGGGGCATGAAACTCTATGAATGATACCATTAGATTCAAAAAATTGACGTAATGGACGAAATTCTCCTCCCCAATCCGATTGAACCGTTTTGACACAAGAATTAAATTGTGTCTGAACCATAGCACAAAATTTTTTGAAAATATTTGGAACTTGATCTTTGGATTGTAAAAAATAAATCCAAGTGAAACGACTATAGTCATCAATTATTAAAAGGAAATATCGGAAACCATTTATTGACATTTTTGGTGCCGGTCCTCACAAATCCCTATGTAACAAATCGAACAATTTCAAAGATCGAGAGTTTGACAATGCAAAGGGAAGTTTATGAGACTTACTCATAGGACACGAAATACAAGGTTCAATCGTAGAATTTTTATTCAAAGCGAAATTGAAATTCGAAATTACCGATTTGAGAATCGGCATGGAAGGATGCCCAAGCCGATTGTGCCAAGTCCGAGAATCGAGAACTTTGTTGAAAAATGCAGAGGGTGCTGCGAATGACACATGAAGGCTATAAAGTCTGTTAATTGCCGGACCCCGAAGTATGATTTCCTGTGAATTTAGGTCAGTAACCGAGAAATATGAAGGAAAAAAGGAAACCGAGACTGAATTATCACGACATAATTTGTTGACGCTTAAAAGATTAAAAGATAAAAAAGATGAATGAATTGCATCGGAAAGAAGTAAGGATTTACTGGATGATGTATTGATCGATGCTTAACCTACCGATGAAATCAGGATTCTCATTCGTTAGCGACTGAAATTTGATCGGTGCCTGTATATGGAGCAATATTTTGCAGCAGAGAATTATCCGAGGCGAAGTGATTAGTTGCCCCGGAATCCAAAAACCAAGCCGGTGTAATTTGATTAAAATCGGATCCCGAATGCGTCCAATTTGCTGTGGGCCGAGGAAAATTGCTGGAATTAGATTTAAAGACTACTGGATTATAAGATAGATTCGTCCGATGATAGCAAACCGAGGCATAATGGCCAATTTTGTTGCAAATTTGGTATCGTAGTCTGTAATTGCCCTTAATGGGCTTAAAATGCTGACATGAGTTGGACCCCTGCTGTGAGGGCCGCTGATTCAGCCCTGGATGAGAAGAAAAATTATGTGGGGAGGCTGATGCCCTAGAATACCATTCCCGACTGCTGAATGAAAGTGCTTTGGACGAAAGTTCTGTGACGAGCCACCAGCAGTAGAGGTGAAGTTCGCCATTGGAGACGGCAGCAGCGGAGGAGAATCAAGGCGATTTTGTCGTTCCAGGCGAGCTTCAAAGGTTAGTAAAAGACTAACGATTTCTTCGACTGTGGTCTCGGACGAGCGATGAGAAATCGCCGTGACAAACGAGTTGAACTCGCTTCCGAGACCGTTTAATATTATGAGAATTTGGTCCTTTATCGGTACTGGTTCACCGATTGAGGAGAGGTTGTTGCAAATCTTGGTGATTTGCTGTGTATACTCCATTACTGTGAGACTTCCCTTACAAAAGTTGTGTAGTTTGCTTCGCAGTTCGTTGAGCCGAGCGAGAGAGACCGATGAATGAGATTTACTCAAGCTGTACCAAATTTCCGCTGCCGTGGTGAAATTAACAATTTGTGGCAGTAACGATTCAGAGAGGGAAGCATAAATCCAACTCATTACTAACCTATTGTATCTTTGCCAGGTTCTGTATTCTGGATTTGTTATCGTAGAGGAGCAGTCAAGAAATTGTGGAGGAGCGGAGGAAGGAACCTCAATGAACGATTCCAAATCGTCCGAGATAATGATATTCAAGAGAGTGCTCTTCCAAACGAGATAATATTCCGAGTTCAACTTAATTGATATATTTTGTGAGTGATTTGGGAAATGAGGATATGAAGATAGTCTTGGTATGTTTTCATTGCTGGTAGAAGAGGATGCTGCCATTGTTATGTTGTTTTGAATAGGAAAGCTAAGAAATGGTGTCAAACAGAACAGAGGAAATACAGAAAAAGAAACCGGGAAGAAAGGATAAAGAAGAAGAAACTGGCTCTGAAGCGGGAAACTTGTTGGGAATTCGTTCTCCCAATAAGAGAGATGTTAATCATTAAATGGTAATCAAATAAATGCTATATTAGGAAGAAGAAATTGGCAGAGATGTGGCGAGAGAATGAAAAGAATACGAATTGTGTTATGTTATGCCTGTGCTGCCACTATTCCTTAACTAAATACTCCTTTCAAGCATCCACCATAGCAGCCTTGAGCGGCCCATGACTCCTATCTCATTTAAACGTCGTGGGTCGGTTATTGAGATCGGAATTCAGAAATGCAAGAATGTCGATACTAAATATTTATGTCAAAATTAGAGGATGTACGCAGGGAAAACTACAAAAACAACAGTGGGTTGTGCATTGAAGCGAGAGGGCTCTGTCTCAGCCTGATCCGATCTCTCTTCAAAATCTCGACTGTGTCTTAGCCAAAACCCGCCACCAGATCCATCGTCCCTGCATGATTGACGCGTGCCATGCATCTTCCTCTCCTGCTCTCTTCATAAACCCCACCCCACACCCTCGTCTAGTTGCAGAGAAACAAAAAAACACTCAGGACGGAGGGGGAGACACGAGATGGGGAAAAGAGCTGAGATTTTGGTGGTTTTGATCCTTCTGAGCTATGCATTCGCGGGGATGGCTTCTGGGTTTCGCAAAGAAGAAGAAGAAGATTGGAGGAGAGAGAGAGAGGAGAGAGGCATGGAAACGGAGGATTGGTTTTTGTTGCATGAAACTAAGCCTGTGGTGAAGACGGAGGCAGGGCAGATGAAGGTGTTGAGAGGGGCTACCTCCAGAATTCTGGACAGACCCATGCATATTGGTTTCATAACCATGGAACCCAGAACCCTTTTCATCCCTCAATATCTAGACTGCAGCTTAATCGTCTTCATCCGCAGAGGTTTCCCTCTCTCGTCATCTTCTTTTTTTCTCTCTCTTTTTTTTTTTTGTCTTCTGAAAGTGAACTTCCATGGCTGCAGGGGAAGCAAAAGTGGGACTTATATACAAAGACGAGCTAGCTGAGAGAAGATTGAAGAGCGGGGATATATACAGAATCCCGGCTGGTTCCGCTTTTTACTTGGTAAACACGGGAGAAGGACAGAGACTTGAAGTCATTTGCAGCATCGATGCATCGGAAAGCTTGAGAGTTGGTCCTTTCCAGGTCTTACCCTCAAATTTCCTTTTCAGCTTAATTTAATAAAATTCTCATTTTACCTTGATTTTGGTATCTGGGCAGTCTTTCTTCATCGCCGGCGGAACTTATCCAACCTCCATTCTTTCCGGTTTCGATCCCGACACCCTCGCTACAGCATTTAATGTAAGCGTTTTTGCTAATCACTGGTTGTTTTAACTGTAAAAATGGGGATTTACAGGTTTTTTTCAACTTCTTGTTGCTTAGGTCTCCTATCAAGATATGAAGAAGATGCTAACCAGACAACAGGACGGCCCAATTGTCTACGTCGATACTCACTCGCCAAGTGTTTGGCAAAAGTTTCTGCAGCTTAAAAAAGAAGACAGAATAAAATATCTAACTAACATGGCGGAAATCGATGAAGATCAGGAAACTACGTGGACGTGGAGGAAACTTCTGATTTCTGTATTTGGTAAAGATAAACGCGGCGATAAGAAAACGAAACCCGGGAAATCGCCGGATTCTTACAATATATACGATCGACGACCGGACTTTAAGAACAACTACGGTTCCAGCATAGCGATCGATGACTCCGATTACTCTGCGCTAAAACACTCCGACATCGGAATTTACCACGTCAATCTCACGGCGGTCAGCGGAGTTTCTATCACCGTTGTTAACCATTGTTTTATAGTATCGGGCATATTGGTTAGCAAAAGTTGCGGTTTTACAGGGATCGATGATGGCTCCGCACGTCAATCCAGTGGCGACCGAGTACGGAGTCGTTTTAAAAGGCTCCGGTAAGATTCAGATCGTGTTTCCGAATGGAAGCTTGGCGATGAACGCAGAAGTAAAGGAAGGAGACGTGTTCCTGATTCCGAGGTATTTTCCGTTCTGTCAAATCGCCTCAAGAACCGGGACGTTCGAGTTCTTCGGATTCACGACGTCAGGCCGGAAGAACCGACCGCAGTTCATGGTGGGTGCAAGCTCGGTTCTGCAGACTCTGCGGGGTCCTGAGCTGGCGGCGGCGTTCGGAGTAAGCGAGGAGAGGATGAGTAGCTTCCTGGACGCGCAGCGAGAGGCGGTGATATTGCCGAGTGCGGAGGTAGCCCCGCCGCGCAAGGAGAAGGGCAAGGAAGAGGAAGGGAAGCGGTCGAAGGAGAAATTGCCTGAGTTTATCAAGAACGTGGTTCGGGGTTTCGATTAGTACGCTGTTTTTTTCAACTTGGGTTGGCCTTGTGTGTTTGTCAATGCTTTTGGAAAGACATGAACGACACAAATCGAACTTTACTTGTACCAGAGCCTGGTTTGAAATCGCATTGCTTTTACTTACATATCAAGTTGATTTCATGTTAGAAGATATTAGAAGTTGAAAGCAGAGACGAAGTTCAGAGATGAAGTTGGCAAATGGAGGAAATTCTCACACTCAAGTACGATGTTTAGAAACTTTTCGAAACATGTTAAGTATTGAGCTGGTTTTCTTAACCTGCAAGCTAAAGAGAAGTTAAAATTAGTCAATTTCTAAAACCTCTGGTAATCGATTTACAGTTATTTTTAAGATTTATAAAGCCGAGTCTTTGTTAGAAGACTTAGGTGTGAGAAAGCTTAAAGATAAACTGAGAGAGTAAAGACTCAAGGGAATCAAGAAGGGAAGGAGACTTAGCTTCTTCGCCTGAGCGTCGGAGAAGTCTGCAAGATCTCTGGTTCTTGGTTGAAGCTGAAGGAGTCTTTTACCAAGGTTTCGCCTCTGAAAAAGGCGAGAGCTTAGCCTGGAAGCGGAAGGATATCAGATCTGTGTTTGTTTGTAATTTTGCCAACTTAATAGAAAGTATATCTGTTGCTGCCGTGGACGTAGGAGAGCTGTTGATAGGCGATCCGAACCACGTAAAATCCACAGCTATCATCTCTTCTCTCTCTCTTCCAAACGGCATTATTCATACACGTTTAGAACACATCAATTGGTGTGGTGAACATGGAACTCCTGTAAAGGCAGAATGACAAAGTTTGAAGCATCAATTTTTATAGGTAACAATGATTTCAGCTTATGGAGAATTAAAATGCAAGCATTGCTCGTACAACAAGGAGTTGCACAAGCAATCAATGACACAGTAATGCAGAAACTAAAAGATATGGACAAATCAAAAGCTGAAGAAGTTGAAGCCAAGGCACATAGTACAATACTATTGTGCCTCGGGGATGAAGTATTGAGGAAAGTAACGAGAGAAGACTCGGCCCTTAATGTTTGGAAGAAATTGGAATCTCTTTATATAAAGCGGTCATTGGCAAACCGGCTATACTTGAAAAAGAAACTCTACAATATGGAAATAGATGAGTCAACTGAAATTTGAAAACATATTGATGAATTCAACAAAGTTATTCTTGATCTGAATAATATTTGAGTTATTGTAGAAGAAGAAGATCAAGTCATTATTCTTCTAAGTTCTCTGCCCAAGTTATACGACAATTTCGTCGATACCATGCTGAATGGTAAATAGACGTTAACAATGGATGAAGTTAAAGCATCTTTGAATTCAAAGTTGCTCCAACAACGGTCTACCGGCTTGGAAAATATGCACGGTGACGGGTTGACGGTACGGGGCAGATCTCAATCACAAGATCAAAAACAAAGAAGAAACAAAAGCCGATCAAAATCGAAAGCAACAAAGAAATGTTACTTTTGAAATAAAGGTCATCTTAAAAGAAACTGTTTTGAAAGGAAAAAGAATATCGCAGAACAGAAATCTTTAGATCAAGGGAATGCTTCTGTGGCTTCCGAAGGATATGACTCTTCCGAGGTTTTAGTTGCATCGGAATTAAATTCCAATGATCAATGGATTTTGGATTCGGGGTGCTCTTTCCATATGACACCCCGAAAGGATTGGTTATTCGATTTTATAGGAAAAACAGGAGGAAAAGTATTGCTCGGGATTAATCAGTCATGCAACATTGAAGGAGAGGATTCAATCCAACTTACTATGTATGATGGACAACAAAGAATTCTACAAAATGTAAGGTACATTCCTAATCTCAAAAGAAATTTAATTTCTATAGGAATGCAGGATTGCTCGGGTTTCTCTATAAAGATTGAAAAAGCGATTATGAAGATCTCGAAAGGAGCACTGGTTATACTGAAAGGTCTTTTACAAAATGGCCTATATGTTCTACAAGGAAGGATGTCGGGAGTTCCGAACCTGAATGTAACCGAGAAGTATGAAAGTAATGCCGAGTGTTGGCATCGAAGGCTCAGTCATATTAGTGAAAAGAGGATTACTAGAGCTTCAAAAACAGAATTTACTAACCGGCCGCAAGAATGTCAACATTAAATTCTGTAAAACATGTGTGCTAGGGAAATCTACTAGAGTGAAATTCGGGAGATCAACTATTCTACCGAGGGTATTCTAGACTACATCCACTCGGATTTATGGCGTCCAGAACATGTCTCATCTTACGGAGGAGCTTCTTATTTTATGTCCATAATTGATGATTATTCGAGACGAGTTTGGATATTTTGTTTAAAGACCAAAGATCAAACGTTTCAGACGTTTAAAATTTGGAAGAACTTGGTTGAAAATGAAACCGGAAGGAAAGTAAAAATCTTACGAATAGATAACGACATGGAGTTTTGCTCTAAAGAATTTGATCATTTCTGTAATGCCGAAGGCATCAAGAGGCATCAAACAGTACGACTAACTCCACAGCAAAATTGATTAGCTGAACGAATGAATTGCACTCTTTTAGAGAAAGTTCGGTGCATGCTAATCACAGCAAATCTGCCACGAAAATTTTGGGCAGAAGCTGTTAAGACAGCATGATATCTTGTAAATCTTAGTCCTTCAACATGCTTGGGACTTAAGACACCGTTCGAAAAATGGTATGAATATGCACCTAATCTAGAGCGACTAAAGGTTTTTGGATGTGCAGCATACTGCCATGTGAACCAATCAAAGACCGAACCGAGAGCAAGAAAATGTATTTTTCTTGACTATCAAGAAGGGGTAAAAGAGTTTCGGCTTTGGTGTGTGGAATCCGGAAAACAAGGCCTAATTATTAGCCGAGATGTAACGTTCAACGAGGAAAGTTTCCCGTTTAAAGAGGAAAAACAAGTGGTGGATAAACCTAAGGAAATACAGCAAGTTGAAATGGGAGATTATCTGCAAAATGAATCATCTTCTTCACATCCACCGAGAGCTCATCTTGAGTCTGAAAGTATTTCAGATTCAGCCCCGGTTGAAGATGAGTCAATTCTAGACTATCAACTTACGAGGGATCGGTCAAAGAGAATCATCAGACCGGTTCAGAAGTTGGGATATGCCGATATTCTGACATATGCATTACAAACATCTGCTGATCTATCTAATTCAGAACCTCTGAATTACAAAGAAGCAGCCAGTGGACCAAATTCGGAAAACTGGAAGAAAGCTATGGCAGAGGAATATAATTCTTTGCAAAAGAATAAGACTTGGTCATTGGTTAAAAGGTCGAAAAATCAAAAGATCATTGGAACAAAATGAATTTTTAAGATTAAAGAAACTGGAGAAAACCTAAGTCAACAGAAGTTCAAAGCAAGACTAGTTGCTAAATGTTTTACACAGAAACAAGGAGTTGATTTCACGGAGATTTTTTCCCAGTTGTAAAGCAAACATCTATTAGATTACTCTTATCCAAGGTGGCTGTTATGAATCTCGAGCTACATCAAATAGATGTAAAAACAACTTTCTTACATGGAAAAATAGATGAAGATATTTACATAACACAACCTGAAGGATTTGAAGATATAGATACTTCAAAGGTGTGCCTAATGTACAAGTCACTCTATGGGCTAAAACAGTCTCTACGACTGTGGAACCAGGAATTCAATAAATACATGATTGAAATAAGGTTCTCTCAAAGTAAACACGATCATTGTGTATATACCCGAGAGAGGAACATGATGATCATCAATATATTGCTCTATATGTTGATGACATGTTATTGGCCGGAGGAAATTCAGCTGATTTAGCAGAATTGAAAAAAGTATTGTCATTAAGGTTTGATATGAAAGACCTAGGCCCAGCAAAATATATGCTAGGCATTGAAATAAACAGAGACAGAGAAAATGGAATAATTACTCTATCCCAAGCTGCCTATCTAAAGAAGGTACTTAATCAGTTCAGCCTAATGAACTTGAAATCAACCAAGACTCCACTTGGAGCTCAATTCAAGTAAAGTCATGATCAGAGTCCTAAGACCAAGGAAGAAAAAATGTTTATGAGAAATATTCCATACTCAAATCTAGTCGGAAACATTATGTATGCTATGATATGTACCAGACCTGACCTAGCCTATTCAGTGAGTGTGGTAAGTAGATTCATGGCTAATCCTAGAAGAGAACATTGGAATGCCCTAAAATGGATTATGAGATACATCTCAGGGACTTTGGATATATCTCTGATTTTGGGAAAGCAAAAATCAGATTCAAATCCGTTAATTGGATTTGTTGATTCTGACTTTGCCGGTTGCAAAGACACGACTAAGTCTATTTCGGGATATCTTTTCACAGCCTATGGAGGAATAGTGTGTTGGAAAGCAAACTTATAGAAAGTTGTTGCCTTATCTACTACAAGGCAGAATATGTTTCTGCATGTGAAGGAATGAAGGAAGCTTTATGGCTAAAGGGGTTAGCTAATGATTTGAGAATTAACAATCTGAATATCACGATTTTTTGTGATAATCAGAGTGCAATTCATCTCATGAAGAACCCGACTTTTCATGAAAGGACTAAACACATCAGTGTTAAGTTCCACTTCATCTGAAATATAATCGAGACTCAACTACTAAATATACAAAAACTAAGTACAAATGATAACCCCACAGACATGCTGACGAAGGTGTTATCCGTCTCTAAGTTTAGACACTGTCTAAACTTAGTGAACATTAATTCCTCCTAAAATACAAAGGAAGGGTAGCAAGGTATACCTCGGGCCAAGTCACAGATAAACGCTCACGGAGGAGATTGTTAAGTCTTGAGCTGGTTTTCTTAACCTGCAAGCTGAAGAGAAGTTAACATCAGTTAACTTCTAAAACCTCCGGTAACTGATTTACAATTATTTTTAAGATCTATAAAGCCGAGTCTTTGTTAGAAGACTTCGGTGTGAGAAAGCTTAAAGAAAAACTGAGAGAGTAAAGACTCAAGGGAATCAAGAAGGGAAGGAGACTTAGCTTCTTCGCCTGAGCGTCGGAGAAGTCTGCAAGATCTCTGGTTCTTGGTTGAAGCTGAAGGAGTCTTTTACCAAGGTTTCGCCTCTGAAAAAGGCGAGAGCTTCGCCTGGAAGCGGAAGGATATCAGATCTGTGTTTGTTTGTAATTTTGCCAATTTAATAGAAAGTATACATGTTGCTGCCGTAGACGTAGGAGAGCCGTTGATAGGCGATCCGAACCACGTAAAATCCACAGCTATCATCTCTTTTCTCTCTCTCTTCCAAACTGCATTATTCATACGCGTTTAGAACACATCAGAACAAACTACTGGTATTGGAGTGTGTATGAAAGCATATTGTTAAGTCTTCAAAAAGACAACATTTCGGGTTGAGAACGATCGGACCCGAAGTAAGATTTCAAAAGACTTTGCTCACAAATTCTTTTTTTTTGAAGACTGAGTTGGAAAATGGCGTGGAGAATGTAAAAGAAATATGTATAGCAGTAATTGAAAATGACCAAACCTCCATGTTGCCGTAATTGAAAATGGTCAATAGAAGTAGAAAAGAAATTATAAATAATAAAAAGAAAAACAACAGCAAAACCACAAAACTAAAGACAAAGGAGGCGAAGGAATGGGAAATTGGATACACCTTCGAGCTAAACAACCGAGGTGAGTCTTTAACTGGACGAAATTAAATGAGAAACTAATGTACCTATGTTTTTAATTTGGCACAAGAAACACAAACTGTAGATGATAGTTTGAGTATATTTTGGGATGTGGGTTTTAGAAGAAATAACCTTATGTGTAGGTAGATTTAGAGACTATGATTTTAAGAGAATGGCAACAAAAGAGTTATAGGATGATCCTCCATAAATCAGAGAGATATGATATGTAAAATTATTTGTGAAGGAAATACCGGAGATCGCTAGTAGGTGAGGAAGACAGTTTCTCGGTGGATTGGATTTGACAATGGCTTAAGAAGTTTAGAACTTTTGGATCTGAATGATTATACAGCTGAAATTTTACGATAATCTCGATGGATGAGATTAAAATCTTCCTTCAAAATTGATAGACTAAAAGTAACGTGGGCAAAGCTAGATAGTTTGATGATTCCTGAATATAAAATAGAACACCCGAGTTTGGCCAACTCCCTATGCTTTAACTCCATTTTAAGGGGATTTACAAGATGAACCCATAGGGTGTCATGAGGACTATTGGTAGAAGAAAATTTCTGTTCGTTAAGATTGTAGGTATTTAGCACTAGTAGGTGGTTGACAAAATGAAAAAGTTTAAATGGTGTGCTGATTGGGAATTGGGATACTTAGACTTTAAATTTTATTTTTGAAGGAGAGACAAAAACAAAAATGCATTTACTTGAGTGTCATATGTGAAGAATAAAAGTTATATTTCCTCTAAATTATACTCTTGATCTGACTACTAAAATTTGCCCTAACAGTATGTTGAACTTTAACCGGTTAGTAAAGGGACTGAGTCTGAGTGGAACGGATATATCTCTTCGAATCTCAACAATCTTAGCTGAAACCCAATCTTAGCTGAAACCCGCACCAGATCTGTTGTGTTGCAAGAGGGACACGTGTTCTCCTGCAGTCTCGTCTTCCTCCCTATATAAAGCCCTCGTCGAGTAGCAGACAGCAACTCACAGGACACAGAGAGGGGAAGCAAAGATGGGGAGAAGAGCTGAGCATTTGGTGGCCTTGATCGTGCTGAGCTATGGATTCTTCGGGATGGTTTCTGGGTATTTCGAAGAAGACGAGGATTGGAGGAAAGAGAGATCAACGGAGGACTGGTTTTTGCTGCATGAAAGTAAGCATGTGATGAAGACGGAAGCAGGAGAGATGAAGGTGGTGAGAGGGTCGACTTCCAGAGTTCTTGACAGGCCCATGCACGTTGGTTTCATTAACATGGAACCCAGAAGTCTTTTCATTCCTCAGTATCTCGACTCCAGCTTAATCCTCTTCGTCCGCAGAGGTCTTTCTCTCTCTTCATCTCTTGTTTCTCTCTCTTACTTTCTCTGGTTTTTTTCTGAAAGTGAGCTTCAAGGGGTGCAGGAGAAGCGAAGGTGGGATTCGTGCAACACAGAGATGAGCCGGCGGAGGCGCATTTGAAGAGAGGCGATGTTTACAGAATCCCGGCTGGTTCAGTTTTCTACATGGTCAATACCGGAGAAGGTCAGAGGCTTCAGATAGTTTGCAGCATCGACTCATCGGAAAGCTTGGGAGTTGGTCCTTTCCAGGTAATTTCTCTAAAATATCCTCTCTTTTTTCCAGACTGATTCGGTCAAATGAAAACAACTTCACGAAATTTTTGGTATCTCTGCAGTCGTTCTTCGTCGCTGGAGGGAAATATCCGGCCTCCATTCTCGCCGGTTTCGAAACCCACACCCTTGCTACAGCATTTAACGTATGATAGTCATTCGCCAGTTAATTTAATAAAAAATGCAGTTTTCTTAAGCGGTTTTTTGTACTTAGGTCTCGCATGAAGATATGAGGAGGATGCTAACCAGACAAGAAGCTGGTCCGATCGTCTACGTCGGGGATTCCCACCCACATAGCATTTGGCAAAAGTTCCTGCAGCTCATAGAAGAAGACAGACTGAATCAGCTGACTAAAATGGCGGATTTCGATGAGGACTCCGAACAAGAAGAAAAGGAAACTGCCTGGTCATGGAGGAAGCTTATAACTTCCAAATTTGGTGATAATAAACTAGACGGTCAGAAAAGGAAATCCAGCAAGTCAACGCATTCTTGCAACATCTACGACCGACGACCGGACTTCAGAAACAACTATGGTACGAGCGTCACTATCGATGAATCAGATTACTCGCCGCTGAAAAACTCTGGCGTCGGAATTTACCACGTCAATCTCACTGCGGTAAGCGAAATGTTCAATAACGATTGTTATTTACACAATAGGCTACGGTGATTAGGAAAGCTTTCGAATTTACAGGGGTCGATGATGGCGCCGCACGTGAACCCGGCGGCCATGGAGTTCGGAATCGTTCTGAGAGGCTCCGGTAGGGTTCAGATCGTGTTTCCGAACGGCAGTTTGGCAATGGATGCGGAAGTGAAAGAAGGAAACGTGTTCTTGGTTCCGAGGTATTTCCCGTTCTGTCAAATCGCGTCGAGGAGCGGGCCCTTCGAGTTCTTCGGGTTCACAACGTCGGAAAGGAAAAATCGACCGCAGTTCATGGCGGGGGCAAACTCGGTTCTGCAGGCTCTGCGAGGACCGGAGCTGGCAGCGGCGTTCGGAGTGAGCGAGGAGAGGATGGAGAGAATGCTGGATGCGCAGAGTGAAGCGGTGATACTGCCCAGCGCTGAGGTTGCTCCGCCGATCGAGGAGGAGGAATCTGCGCAATAACTTGGTTCTGGGTTTCGATTTAATAGCTGTTTTTTCTGTTTTTTTGTCGTGAGCGGATGTTGTTGATGCTTTTTGTGGGAGAAATGAATAACATCAACTACTTTTTAGTTTAATTCAGTTTTCCAAATTGTGTCACGTACTAAATTTTGAATCGCAATAAAAATAACAATAATTTTACATTTAATTTCTGTTTATACACTAAAAATTTGTCGACGTGACAAAGACCAAATAACGAAGGCTAGTTGTGATCCCCCGACCGTTTCCTCATTTCCTTGGTATTTGCACTCACTTGACGTGTTTCAAAAAGCTTGCATTTGAATTATATGCTGATATATTCTCCAATAATGATGCACCCTTCACTGGGTTATCTCTGCATACCTTGAAATTTGCGGAAGGATGTTCTTCTCTGATTAAAGAATGCGATTATCGTCGGTTGGGCTGGTCTGAAATTGTGATTAATGAGGGTTTGCAAGCGACTATCATTCTAACAGCTCAATAATATTTGAATTATATGGAAAGGTGGATAGTGAGTCTGTACTCTCATGAAAAGACTTGTAAATTCATGACAATTTGAAACAAAAAGCAGGATGAAAAAGAAAACACGTCTATCAAGCTAGAGGCCTAGAAATTAAGCTCTAAAACCAAAGGTCTATAGGAGGTATACAATTTCTTCATGCTCTCGTCTCAAAAAAACTATGGTTCCAGATAGTTTAGACAGTCAGCCTAACTCCAAAGCATGCTTGGCTCTCAACTGTCGTAGTACCAAAGTGAGGCTGAGCTTCTTGAAAATTGATCTCATGTTCCTTCTGTACAAACTATTTGAAATCCACGTCACATCTCTTTTTCATGTGTCTCTTCTCCTCTTCCTTTGTTTGGTCAACAGTCAAAGCAAAGTTCAGTTTCTTTGGACAGATATCCTACATAGCTAGCTCTTTCAAATGGTCCATTAAAGAGGGGAAAAGAAAAATACCAAGAATGCTTCAACCCTGAGGATCATTCTCTCATCTTTGGTTTATCATTTTCGTGCAGCTCTCAACTCCCGTATTTTCGAGAGAAAATTTAATCACCCGGACTCGGTAGCCAAAGGATAGAATTTCATGTCTTCAAGCTATTATACTTATAGTTTTCAAGCCTACTAGCCAGGAGTGAATCTCCACGAAGCTTCAATCTTTTGGTTGGATCCAGGTAAGCTCTCCAGGTTTTTTTTGTTTTCATTTGCCTTAATTGTGCTCATTTGCTGTTTTGTTCTTTTTGCAAGTAATAGTGCATCTTGCATTTTTTATAGTAAAATTTTATAATTAATTATAATATGAAGTTGATCTAGTTGTTGGATTTTTTTTTTGGTTGCGATGTGACGAGGTGATAACTGTGGCTTTTCTGTTCAATAAAAGTTTTTATTCGATCAACTAACAGTATAGTGTCTTTTTGCAAGTATAGTGTCTTCGCAGCATCCTCATTATAATATTCTTTATTCCTAAAATCAAGTAACAAGGTAAAACCCACGCTACAGACTTATTCGAAGACACGTCCGAATCTCTAACAGTCTGAAGCCCAAGAAAAAAGAATATTTAATCAACTCGCCTTGGTTAAGGAGAAGGATGCTGCGTGGTGTATGAAATTCTGTGTTCCATGGTGCAAACACTGGTAATTATTCTTTTACTGAATCACGTATAGTATACTGTCCATTGCTGGCTCGACTTTCATTTCAGTGAGAAAGTGGGATCGCTTTGGGAAGATCTAGGGAAGGCAATGGAAGATGAAGACGAAATAGAGATAGGAGAAGTCGATTGTGGCTCAGATAAGTCAGTATGCTCTAGGGTCAACAATTCATATGCATCCTACTTTTAAGCTCTTTTACGACAGAGAAGAAGTTGGGTAATTTTAACAGAGGTTTGTCTTTCCTTAACTTAATACCTTTGGCATGTGTTATTTGGTTTCAACTTTAAAACTAATAACTTGGCAGCAAGAGTAGGTCATTGCTCTGTGGTTGATTGTTCGAACTTGAAGTTGACAATTATATGTTTCATATCTTACCATAATTGTAAATTCTTTATTCCATAAGATAAGTGCAATTTAGGTACATAATTATTGATTTTATTACCTTCCATTACGTGTAGATATTTATTTTCTTGTAATTAGAGAATTTCTCAATATAATGAGAGAATCTTTAACAATGAATAATTCACTCGGTTCAATTTCTAGCATCGTATCATAGCCCTTAAGCTATTTTTTTCATAGCTTTCTTCGATTTCTCACAGTCCTATTTCCCAAATCATCGTTTTGTTGCAAAGTAAATTAGGATTAACTTAATATAAGCAAGTACTATTGTTATGGAAAACTTCTCTTGTGAGAGTTTCACTTTTGGGGACTAACCGGTGGTGTTCACTGGAGCGGTTGGCTGCCATTTCGTGGAGTTCTTTTAGTTCCTATTTTACCATTTTATTGTAGATCTTGAAAATGGGCACTTGTGACGCTCATCACATTCTTGCAAATCAAAGATACAACTATTATTTAAACCAAAAAAAAAAGATACAACTATTATTCTTTGTCACACTCTAAGTCAATTTATCTCATAATAAAATAAAGATTCATCGACATCTTTGATCACACGAGTATTTTCGGCAAAGATCCCATTTCTATTCGATCTCTTTTGGTTTTGATTTTCTTTCATCATCACCTGTTTCGTTGATTTATGTCATCGGTTTCTGTCGCCAAGGTCATCTGAAGCTCCCGTGCACAAGCTATTCTAAATAAGAAAGACAAACATATTTTATTCCTCGGCCGAGTATCCAGATGAAGGATCTGACCTATGGCTACTTATTTTAACGTAAAGCTGGTTTTTTTTTTTCTCTTGGTCTAATAAGATCAACCGATCTCACCAAACTGAAGTGGTATTTCGGCATATTTACTCAGAATTTTCAAATATTTTTTATATATTGTAATTTTATTTACTCATGGCCAATATAGAGTCTTTTGGTGTACGATACAATGGCAAAAAATTATAATGCTTGAGAATTTCAATTCCACTATAATGATAACGATTCAGCCCCGATGATGATTTAAAATTAGTTCAAAAGAAGATCAGAGCAATGACATGGATTTTTTCAACTGTGGACTAGTCCATTATTCTCAACTTGTACTAATGCCAAGAAAAATCGAGTGTCTTAAAATGATTTATTTATAAGATGATACAGCTCGTCGTCTTCAATTAGAATATGACATTTTCATCAACAGTCAAGGTGATTTTTCTAGCCAAGAGTATTGTTTTGGTTTTCAAAATTTATGGGCTGACTATGTGCACATTGTCTGTATCAATGTGTCAATCACATCTCTTTCTATCATGAGCAAAGCAACATAGATTAATTTTTTCATGAAATTGCAACCAAAATTTGAGATTTCCTGATCTAATTTAATGAATCACATTCCTTTTGCCTCTTTGGATACATGTATGGGGAGTTTCTTTGAGAAGAACAACTACTCTCAACACAAATTGCTTTTTGACAAAGCAAAATGATTGACCAAGCATATGCCTATGCAACTCAAGAAAGAGACAAGAGACGAGTTATGAGTCGAATTCATCGTTTCAATTATAAGAAATATGGACATTTGCAAGTAATTGTAGAGAAATTATGCCATTATCGTAATAAATCCAGACGAGTATCAACTACTGTCCTATGCGATTTCAAAATTCTTGCAAATCAAGTTATGACTAGTACTTCCACAACATCAGGAGAAACTACAATCATCACTCCTAAACTTATTCAACAAATGATAATTTCAGTGTTCTCGGCTATGAGCCTCCATGGTAATAATATCAAATTTTCTAAAACTTTTCTTATTGTATTTGGTCACATAACTCATTCTCGTTGCTCTCATAATAATATAAGATCATATAACGATCTGTCTTATATTCATACTGCTAATGGTAACCAATTACTTATTCACACTATTGAGGATATTAATTCCTCAAAAAGATATGTTTGTATCATCCAAATCATCTACTAGTCTCATTTCAGTTACATAATTAATTGATGTTACCTATAATGTTTGTCTTTTGCATAATGGTTGTACTGTTAACGACCGGGTTTTACGGAAAATGAACTAAAATTAGCCAATGTCGAGACTCAATTTTTTTGCTCCATCAAAATTCTTCATTCTAATTCCAGAGATGAACATATCTGTCATGCATTTCAAAATTTTCTTTAAAAAAGAGAATCGTTTCTCGACGATCATGTCTTCATATACCACAACAAAGTAGTGTGGTATATGAAGACATTTCTAGTACTTTACTGCTTGAATCTTTCATTCCAGCAATATTCTAGGTAAAAATACTATCTAGTGCAATTATTAACCGATGACCTTCGAGTGTTTTGAATTTTGACTCTCCATATTAATGTCTATATTTTATACCTCTTTATTATTTAGATATGCGCAAATTTAATTGTGTTTGCTTTGTTCACTTGGCACCTCATTGTCACAAACTTTCAGTCCAATTTGTCCATTGTGTATTGAAGAGATATAATACTTCATACAAAAGTTTCATTTGCTATGATCCGTCCTCCAATAAATTTCTATCTCCCAAGATGTTTCCTTTGAAAACCAATATTCCTTCTTAACTAAAAAATAATCATTACCCAATTTAAACATCTTAAATTTGATAGCACCTAGTATTATGTATGAGACAGTGACCAACTCTTGCACCTCTCGAGACTGGCTCCAAGTCTAATCATGGTAGGCTTGTGCTTGAAAGACCTCTATAGAAGTAGTTCTTCGACAATCATTGGCACCTCGTAGGCCTCTCGATCAGTATAGGTTTTGTCATTTTAGTCTTCATACTAATGTATCTTCAATTCTCATTCCTACTTATTATCCTGAAGCTTTGACACATGAATGTTGACAAAGAGCAATGTACAAAGAACTTCAAGCTCTTAAAGAAAATCATACACGAAATCTTGTTCTGTGTCCTCCTCATATTAAACCAATTGTTTGCAAATGGATTTTACTTTATCAAACTTCAATCCGACGAGTCTTTTGATCAATTTAAAGTACACTTGGTTGTTCTTGTTACTAAAGAAGAATATGAGATCGGCTATGAAGAAAAAAATTGATCTTGCTGCTAAAATGACTAACTTGTGTCTTTGTCAAACGACTTTAGTTGATTTCTCTCTCAAGCAAAGTAACTATAATTGATCTGTGAGTCTTTGTCAAACATCTAAAGGTGTAGTTATTCTTTTCGTCTATGCTGATAATATCTTTAAACCTTTTTTCATGTGAAAGATCTGTCTCCTAACTTGTGTTTGGAAGTTCGTACTAATATTTGGGATTTTTTTAAAATCAACATAAATATTCACAAAAATTGATTACGTGTTGGGTGCGAATGTGTCGTTAAAAACCGCAAGTGCACAATCAAGTAATATAAAAGATTATCGATCCCACGAGGATAACGAATCTAATATTTTCTGAAATGAAATGTAAAATAGTTATATAAAGTTGATAAAATGGTTTGATGATTTATAAAAAGAAAATATAAATAATTTAAAAGGAACAAGCGGATCTGAAAAACGAGTTAACTTCAGCAATAAGGAAGGTTAGATTTCGGTTTCTCCTGTTTATTCACTCTCGGCTGTATGTCTGTGCTACAGCACAGACTACAGCACGTTTGACGGGACAGATATCTATGAAATCGGTGGCTGGCGTCGCCTACCGATTGGCTCCTTTTCTCAACTCCTTCCAATCTTATGGCAAAGACATTGAGACTTAGAGACCTTCAGAACCGATCTTATTAATTTCCCCTTGAGCTAACGTTTTAATTAATTAAAAACGTTTAGTTAAATTACAAATCAACTAATTTAACAACTCAAGCAATTCAACTACTTTCTAGATGATTTTCTAATGGCGTGTTAGAAATCATTAAGTACGTTATAACTGTGGCGTCCAGCTTATACACGATAGGAGTGAAAACCTAGTTGAACTATTCAAATAACGAAATAAATACAAACCGAGAGTTCATAAAATAAGATACTTCCAAAATCTAACCACGATAAATTTAGTTCATGTTGAAAGTATAAAGAACAAAAGATAATTGTTCACAAATCATAATGACAGCGCTTAATAAAAGATAAACGGATTCACCGTTGCTTTCTTCAAAACTCCGGTGGCGTCCTGCGAGTTCTTGAATTGGCTCCGGTCTCCGTTCCGTTGTATAGCGTGGCTGCGTTTTCTCTTCTGCGTTTTTCGTCCTCTCCCTCGTCTCCCTTTTTTTCTGAATTCGTGCTCCTCTCTTTAAAATTATGGCAGCAATCTTCTCTTTCCAAAACAGAAATCGGAATCCCTTGATTTGTGGAGATTTAACTAAATTCGGGATCCCTTGATTTGTGGAGATTTTCTTCTCTCTCCAATCCGCCAATTAAATATCTCCGATCTTATCTCTTTTCTCTTCATTTCTTTCCATCTTTGTCCAGCATAATCCCTGCAAAATAGGTAATCAATCGGGCAGATCAAAATAATCTCGGAATTACCGAAATTTACATAATTTCATTGCTGCCCGCTGATTCTGTGCTGTAGCGTGAGCTGCAGCACCAAATACAGCTTCCAGCATAAAATCCATCAATTAATTACTCAAAGTCTAACAATTTTCATAACTTTAATAGACCTAATTAAGTCTTTTTCAAGACTTAACAACATCCCCAAACTTAATCCATTGCTCGTCTTCGAGTAATGTAAAGCAAAAAGAAAACAAAGTAAAACTAGTCAACAAAAAGATAACATATTTCCGAACATTATCTAAGTCATTCCAAATTTAAGCAATAAAGTTTATCAACCACCAAATCATCTAGAATCTCCCTCAATTCATGTCATTCAATCCTTCAATTCCTTTCAAGTGTGTGTGTGCCGCCTCAAACGAATTAATATATCGAGCAATTAGAAACATCGCAACATATATAAATTCTTTCACCTTCTCTTTTGAATCAGAATTTTCAAACATATTAAAGATTATCCAACAAAAAACAGGCCAATAATAACTTTCAAGGGAAGAATTTTAATGGAGTCTTTTCTTTGGTTATACCGCCTTTTTACTTGAAAGCACGTATGGGTACCGACTCCCGAGTTACTCAGCAAATACTCCCTCCAAAAAGAACACCAATATTTTCTTTCTTTCTTTCTTTTTTTTTTTTGGTCCCTCATTTTGAGATTTTGATGGGACATGCTTTCTCTTCAGTTGTACCACCTTTTTATTTGAAGGAACGTATGGGTACCGACCCCCGAGTTACTCAGCAAGTACTTCCTCAAAGAATAACTTTTTTTTTTTAATTCCCCCCTGAACTTTAATATTGGCCTAATATTAAGTCAAATTTTCTCGCTTACACTTGTCTTTTCATCATCTAAGATAGAGTTTCCAAATCATACATATCAAACGTAAATATCTTGCTCTCAACATTAATTTTGAGGAGGTTTGTGTGGGAAAGAAATAGTCGGGATATCCTAACTTGTTTCTTGGGAGATCAAAGACGATTTGGTTTTTGATAAACTAAATTGCTAAAATCCAAAAATCCTAGACAAAGCTGGAAATATCTCATACTCTTTACTGACTCTTTTTTCTTTGCTTTATTTTTACTAGTGTGAGCTGTCCCTCCCCAAACTTAAATCAGACATTGTCCCCAATGTCGACAAAATAAAATCATATCACACGAAAGACAGTCAAAAACACTAGTAAAAATAGAAACTCCCCTGGGTTTTAGTGCTGTGCCTCATCATCTGAATGAGGCGCTGAGGGATTGCCGAACATCTTTAGAAAGGCTGGAATTTGTATCTTGGAGTTCTTCGGGATACTCTTTAAGGCTTCAAACAGCGCTCTGTCTCTCGCTACAGCATAAGAGAAATAGGAATCTAAATTATCAGTAAGGCACTGGAGTTGTACCTCAAGCATACTGAGGCGAGATTCCATGAGCTGCACGGTCTGTGCTATAGAGTGGGTGGCATCGACAGATGCAGTAGCAGACTGTGAGGCATGCGTTTTTGCAGTGGCAGGCAGATTTTCACTCTCTTCTTGAGTGATTCGGGAGACTGTTAACGCGGTTATGAAACCTGTTGTATTTACCTGTTCATCCAAATTCGAAATTTGTACTCCTGCAGCTAAACACAATTCTGATACGAGAGAAGGAAATAATAATTGACTGCTGCATTTAATTGCAATTGCACAGAAAGTACTAAAAATCAGTAAGCCACCATCAATGTTTTTACCAGTAAGCAGACAATATAATAAAATGGCTCTCTCCTTAGTTACATGCTGACCATGGGATGATGGTGCTAATTTGTATTTAATAAAATGATACCATACCTTTGCCCTGGAATTTAAACTTACTCTTGCTATAGAATAGGCTCTGGCTTTGGATATGTCCCATTCGGTTCCTGGTTCAGCAATATGCAGCAGGACATCTTGAAGAAATGCGGCTGAATCATCTAGCAGCAGATTTGTGTATTCATCGTAGATATCTGGGATCTCATAATATTTATTTATGATGTCGGGCTTGAAAGATATTAGTTGCCCTCGAACAAGTATGTACTCCGGGTCGTCCTCGTCAAAATTTGCATAGAATTCTCGGACTAAATTTCCGATTGGAGCAACCGGTTTTTCACAGAATTTTTCCCATTTCCTACTATGTATAACACTTGAAATATATGCAGGAAAGTGAGAAAATGTACCTTCTAATTGTTCAAAGCCCTTCTCCACAGCAAACGATCTTTTTTGGAATTGCTGAAATTTTTGCTCGGCTTCTTCAGAGGCAAATTTGGGTGCCTCTTGCTGTCTCTTTAGTTTTCTTGCAGGCATCTTGATTCTTCTCTTAGGTTTATCGGAAGATAAATTTTTGTCACCTATTTTTTTCGAATCCACTTGCTCTTTTTCTTGCAGATTTTCAGGGGCAGTAGACTGTTGTTTTTCCTCCGTATTTTTGTGTGTTGATGGCTGCTGTGGAGTTTGCTCCTCGACCTCTTCTTCTGGGATGGGCGTTAGGAAGGGGGTTTCTTTGGAACGCTCACTGTTCTTGTCTTCTGGAGGTCCAACCTTTTTGATTGTTGTTTGAATTTCTTTTATCTTCAGCAGAATGTCTGCAATCGCAGTTGATGGTGTTGTCGTTTCTGAGGAACTCGATTATGCCCTTGCCTTTTTCCTTCGAATCATTGGGATTTTATCATCATCACTTGAATTTTCGTCAATTAGATGCGGTGCGGTCGGCGTGTTTGGATGTTGGGGTGCAGCAGTTCGAGCTCGACTGCGCAGAACCCTCTGCGTTTTTGTTGCGATCGGGCGGTCCTTCCTCGTAGTTTTCTGGACTCGCACCTTCTCTTTCCCTTTTCCTTTGGTCATCACTGGAGTCGGCGTCGCACTGCTCGATGTTGAAGCCATGTATGCTGCGGGTGCTCTACTACGAAGAAGAAGATTACAGCGACGGAGAATAATCTGCAATAGGAAAGAAAACCGCGAAGAATAGGGGCGAAATTGACGGGAGATTTGGAAGTAGGTAAAAAAAAATCTAACTTATTATGAAACCCTAAATAGACTTGGTAAAAGTAAAATTGACTAAAAATTAAAAAAATTAAAAATAACCGAGGGTTGCCTCCCTTAAGCGCTTGTTTTTAAGTCGACGGCTCGACTCTCTACTGCAGCACATCATGCAGCGTCGTTCAACAGCACAGACGAATTTTGCTCCTCGCCTGCTGTATTTTCCAGAAAGTGTTTTACTCTTTGTGCATTGACTTTCAAATATTTCCCAGTTGCTTCATTGAAAAGTTCGATCACTCCAAAGGTCGTGACATTTGATATCAAAAATGGTCCCGACCACCTTGATTTTAGCTTTCCGGGAAAAAGTTTTAGTCTCGAGTCATAAACGAGTACTTTCTCGCCAATCTTGAACGTTCTCTCCATAATATTTTTGTCGTGCCATTTTTTTACTTTCTCCTTGTAAATTGCAGCATTCTCGTAAGCATTTAATCGAAAGCAAAGACCACAGCTAGCAGCTCTTTTTCCGTAGTCGTATAATTAACTTGAGCTTCCGATAATGTTTTACTTGCATAGTAGATCGGACAGAAAATTCTGTTCTTCCTTGGTCCGAGAACTGCACCCACAACATAGTTGCTGGCAACGCACATTAGTTCGAACGGTAGATTCCAATCTGGTGCTACAATAATAGGTGCTGAAACTAGCTTCTTCTTTAACTCCGTGAATGCTGTGAGGCATGCTTCATCAAATACAAATGCCTTATTATTTTCCAACAAAGAACATAGTGGTTTCGTGATCTTGGAAAAATCTTTTATAAATCGTCGATAAAAACCAGCATGTCCCAGAAAACTTCTTATACCCTTTACATTCGTCGGTGGAGGCAATTATTCGATAATTTCGATCTTTGCTTTATCAACTTCAATTCCTTCTTTTGAAACCCGATGGCCAAGAACAATACCCTCAGTAACCATAAAGTGACACTTCTCCCAATTCAGCACAAGATCTGTTTCTAAGCAGCGTTTGAGAACCACTTCTAAATTATTTAAACAGTCTTGAAAAGAGTTACCCATTACCGAGAAGTCGTCCATGAAGATCTCCATAATCTGCTCCACCATATCCGAAAAGATTGACATCATGCATCGTTGAAAAGTGGCTGGAGCGTTGCATAATCCGAAAGGCATTCTTCGAAACGCGAAAGTTCCATACGGGCAGGTGAAGGTAGTTTTTTCTTGATCTTCGGGTGAGATAGAGATTTGATTATATCCCGAGTAACCATCAAGAAAACAGTAGAACTTCTTCCCTGCTAACCGATCCAACATTTGATCAATAAATGGCAGCGGGAAATGATCCTTACGTGTCATTTTATTTAACTTCCTGTAATCGATGCAAACTCTCCATCCTGTAACGGTTCGTGTTGGTATCAATTCTTCATTTTCGTTGGTAATTACTGTAGTCCCGCCTTTCTTTGGAACACAATGTATAGGACTAACCCATGAGCTGTCGAAAATTGGATAAATAATCCCTGCATCTAACAGCTTGATAATTTCTTTTTTAACTACTTCCTTCATAGCCGGGTTCAGTCGCCTTTGCTGTTCAATTGACGGTTTGTAGTTTTCCTCCATCAGAATTTTGTGTATGCATATACTCGGGCTTATTCCTTTAATGTCAGCTATCGACCAACCAATTGCGCCCTTGAGTTGCTGCAGCACAGCTATTAAAGCAGCTTCCTGTTTTGTATTTAGTCCAGAAGATATAATTACCGGCATAGTATTCTGCTCTCCCAAAAATATATATTTTAAGTGCTGCGACAGCGGCTTCAGCTCAAGTTGCAACGGCTCTTCTGCAGAATTTTTTAGTAAGCCTTCTTCAGTTTTTTCTCTGTCTAGAAATTCAAATTTTGGTTTTGTCCACACCTTTGATACTTGCTGTTTTTCTGATTCAGTCTCTTCTTCTGTTTCTTCTTCACCATCTGAATTTTCGAGAGTTATAGAGCAGCACTCTTCTATAATATTGTAGCATTCTTCTTCTTCTTCTTCTGGAAATTTCATCGCCTTCAGCACATTAAATTTCACATTTTCTTCATTTACCCTCATAGTAAGTTCTCCTTTTTCAACATCAATCAATGCTCGTCCAGTAGCTAAGAATGGTCTTCCCAGAATAATCGGCATATATCTATCAACTTCACAATCCGGAATAATAAAATCTGCTGGAAAAATCAGCTTGTCAACTTTCACCAAAACATCCTCTATTTTTCCTTCCGGGTAAGCTATCGATCTGTCCGCCATCTGTAGAGTTACGGACGTGGGTCTTGCAGCACCAATGTTCAGCTTCCTAAAAATAGATAATGGCATTAAGTTAATACTTGCCCCGAGATCGCATAGTGCTTCTCCCAAATCGTGATTTCCGATAGTGCACGGTATAGTAAAACTTCCCGGATCCTTTAGCTTTGGTGGGATTTTATTTTGCAGAAAATAGCTGCATTCTTCCGTCATGGCTACGGTTTCGAATTCTCCCACTCTTCTTTTTCTTGATAAAATATCTTTCATAAACTTGGCATACTTCGGCATTTGCTCCATTGCTTCGATCAAAGGAATATTGATATGCAGCTGCTTCAACACATCCAGAAATTTTTGAAATTGCTTATCTTCGTGCTGTTTCTTAAGTCTTTGTGGAAATGGTGGTGGTGGTCTTTCGTGCAAAATAACAGGTGCATTAAGTGGCTTCTGCACTGCTGCACTAGTGCCATTTAAGATTTCTTTGCTGGATGTTGCATTATTTAAAATTGTATGTTGTACTTCTTCTGTAGGGGTCCGTTCTGCATCTATTTCTTCCAACAACTCTTTATCAATTAATTCTGGATCCTTGACAGTCTCAACCTCTCGCCCATTTCTTAGCGTTATGGAATTACAATGCTCCTTGCCTTCCCGTTTTGGCACCTCCGTGTTGCTCGGTAAAATTCCATTTTGTCTGCCATTTAGTGCTTGGGCCATCTGTCCAATTTGTAGTTCAAGGTTGCATTGTGAAGCTATTTGATTCTGAATCAATGTAGATAAACCCTGAATTGTAGTTGATAACCCTTGGACTGTATTATCATTTTTTGCCATATATTCAGCTAAGTGTTGCTCCACGGATTTTGTAGGTTCAAAATTAGATTGTCGGGGTTGCTGGAAATTTGCTGCTTGATTATTTCCAGGCTGAGATTGCTGGAATCCCTGATTTTGCGTGCGGGATTGTTGCTGGTTCCAAGTAAATCCATTTCCTAGTTTCCATCCGGGATTGTACCAATTACTTCGGTTATTTCCAACAAAATTTACTGATTCTAGATTTCCTGGGCAAT
This sequence comes from Begonia fuchsioides, assembly GCA_003255005.1. Lineage (NCBI taxonomy): Eukaryota > Viridiplantae > Streptophyta > Magnoliopsida > Cucurbitales > Begoniaceae > Begonia > Begonia fuchsioides. The sequence continues at coordinate 63,155 of QAOC01038944.1, read as the reverse complement.
TGTCATATATGTGGTCTTCTCCGCAAAAAGAGCAAGTGATGCTCATTACTTGTTGATGTGGCTGCTGCTGTAGTTGTTCTTTTGGTAGATTCATTCCTTTTATTGCATTGGTCAACGACGTCATTTGTGTTGTAAGTGCACTCATTGAATCTAATTCAAAAATTCCAGCAGCTCGCCTCGGCACGGATCCTCTGTCATTAGTAGGCCACTGACAATTATTAGTTGCAATATTTTCCAGAAGTTCGGATGCTTCCGTATATGTTTTTGATAAAATCGCTCCATTTGCAGATGCGTCGAGAATTGCTCTTGTGTGCAAATTCAGTCCGTTATAAAATGTTTCGAGCTCGATCCAAGGTGATAATCCATGATTCGGGCACTGCCTTATAAGTTCCTTGAATCTTTCCCAAGCTTCAAAAAGAGATTCCAAATCATTCTGTTTGAAGGTCATAATTTCTCCGCGCATTTTAGCATTCTTGACTGGAGGGAAGTATTTGATCAGAAATTTTTTAGCAAGCTCTTCCCATGAGTTTACTGAATTACGCGGGATTGAATTGAGCCACGCTTTCGCTCGGTCGCGCAGCGAGTAAGAAAACAGTTTCATCCTTAGAATTTCACCGTGTGCTGTAGCTTCTGCAAATGTGTCGCACAACCGAGAGAATTCTACTAAGTGTGCATTCGGATCCTCGGTCGGCATTCCGCTGAAAGTGCCGATCGTTTGTAACATTTGAAACATGATCGGTTTTAGCTCGCATTTGGTTTGATTTGTTTCTGGATATACGATTCCAGCGTGTAATCCGTCCAGATTCGGAATGCCATAATCTCGTAGTGGACGTTCTGGTCTGATATGTTGCACAGGTTCTGGTTCGTTTTCCGCTCCATTGGGTGCTTCGAGCTCCATCTGTAATGCTGCGTTTCGAGCGCGTCTTCTCCTTTGCCTGAAGGTTCTTTCGATTTCTGGGTCGTAATGAACAATGTCTTTTGTTCATCCTTGTTGCATCAACCTGCAAAAGAAAAAGAGAAGTAATATCTTTTTTTATTTTTTTATTTTTTTTTAATTTTAATTTTTTTATTTTTTAATTATTATTATTATTTTTTTTTTTACTATTTTACAAAAATTCAGAAATTTTAAATTTCGTTATCCCCGGCAACGGCGCCAAAAACTTGTTAGGTGCGAATGTGTCGTTAAAAACCACAAGTGCACAGTCAAGTAATATAAAAGATTATCGATCCCACGAGGATAACGAATCTAATATTTTATGAAATGAAATGTAAAATAGTTATATAAAGTTGATAAAATGGTTTGATGATTTATAAAAAGAAAATATAAATAATTTAAAAGGGACAAGCGGATCTGAAAAACGAGTTAACTTCAGCAATAAGGAAGGTTAGATTTCGGTTTCTCCTGTTTATTCACTCTCGGCTGTATGTTTGTGCTACAGCACAGACTACAGCACGTTTGACGAGACAGATATCTATGAAATCGGTGGCTGGCGTCGCCTACCGGTTGGCTCATTTTCTCAACTCCTTCTAATCTTATGGCAAAGACATTGAGACTTAGAGACCTTCATAACCGATCTTATTAATTTCCCCTTGAGCTAACGTTTTAATTAATTAAAAACGTTTAGTTAAATTACAAATCAACTAATTTAACAACTCAAGCAATTCAACTACTTTCTAGATGATTTTCTAATGGCGTGTTAGAAATCATTAAGTACGTTATAACTGTGGCGTCCAGCTTATACACGATAGGAGTGAAAACCTAGTTGAACTATTCAAATAACGAAATAAATACAAATCGAGAGTTCATAAAACAAGATACTTCCAAAATCTAACCACGATAAATTTAGTTCATGCTGAAAGTATAAAGAACAAAAGATAATTGTTCACAAATCATAATGACAGCGCTTAATAAAAGATAAACGGATTCACCGTTGCTTTCTTCAAAACTCCGGTGGCGTCCCGCGAGTTCTTAAATTGGCTCCGGTCTCCGTTCCGTTGTATAGCGTGGCTGCGTTTTCTCTTCTGCGTTTTTCATCCTCTCCCTCGTCTCCCTTTTTTTCTGAATTCGTGCTCCTCTCTTTAAAATTATGGTAGCAATCTTCTCTTTCCAAAACAGAAATCGGAATCCCTTGATTTGTGGAGATTTAACTAAATTCGGGATCCCTTGATTTGTGGAGATTTTCTTCTCTCTCCAATCCGCCAATTAAATATCTCCGATCTTATCTCTTTTCTCTTCATTTCTTTCCATCTTTGTCCAGCATAATCCCTGCAAAATAGGTAATCAATCGGGCAGATCAAAATAATCTCGGAATTACCGAAATTTACATAATTTCATTGCTGCCCGCTGATTCTGTGCTGTAGCGTGAGCTGCAGCACCAAATACAGCTTCCAGCATAAAATCCATCAATTAATTACTCAAAGTCTAACAATTTTCATAACTTTGATAGACATAATTAAGTCTTTTTCAAGACTTAACATTACGTTAGATGATTTACAAGATATTTACCTACTGATCCTCCCTTAGACGCCAAACAAAATATTGTGGTGACGGGGTGCTCTTCTTTCTAATTCTACGTATTCTCAACCTTAAACTATTTAACTATTACAAGTAGGGGTGGGCATCGGATCGGATCGGATCAATCCGATCCGATTGCTGTAAATCCGATATGTTATCGGATTATCGGATTTGATCCGATAAGCGTTTTAAACGCAAAACACCCGAATCCGAATCCGATCCGATTCTGACATATCCGATCGGATCGGATCGGATCGGATCCGATAAAATCGAATAAAAAACTTCCCTTAATCGCATCAGTGCAATAAAATCCAACAACCGTAATTCTTTCCTTAAATCGAAGGAAAATCATTCAAAATCGTGCTGCAAAAGGAAAGAAAGAAAAATCTACTCTAAGCTTTCGTCGGTGCTGGCGCCGGAATTCTTTCCTTAAATCGCGAAGCGCCGGAATTCTTTCCTTAAATCATTCAGAATCGTGCTGCAAAAGGAAAGAAAGTAAAATCTACTCTAAGCGTTCGTCGGCGCTGTCGCCGGAATTCTTTCCTTAAATCGCGCAGCGCCGGAATTCTTTCCTTAAATCATTCAGAATCGTGCTGCAAAAGGAAAGAAAGCAAAATCGCACTGAGCTAAGCATTTTCGTTAAGTTTAAAGTTTTAAACGTTCGGATTGACTATCGGATCGGATCGGATCGCTCCCAATCCGATAAGCGATCCGATCCGATAATCAATCCGAACATCGGATCAAAACAAAAAAACCTCACCGATTACCTTTGTCCGATCCGACCGAATCCGATCCAATCCGATCGGATCGTCGGATTGGGTCGGATCCGCCCACCCCTAATTACAAGACCTAATATTTCTTTCGCAGTGTAACAAGTGAGTCAATTCATGCATATTGCTAGACATCTTCATTTAGCTGGTGATCATCGTGTTATATGATAAAGTGTTCTGTCAAAACCGTGTAGTTTGTATTCTGCATTGACGTCCAAGTATCCATAGTCAGGCAAACTCTCTTATTACTTTTACTAAAATATTCTTTCAACTGATTTTTTTCCTCTTATAAATATTATCAATATTCCTTGACACTGACCTGTGCGAAGGTAAAACCAACTCGGGGCGGAGATATGCGCACTACTTTCTTAATCCTTCTTTTTCTACCATTCTCATCGGTAGTTCATCAGTTATAATCATGCTCGCAAGTATTTCACGCGCTTCTGCTTGCGTAAAAGATGATACAGAAGACGAGCTTGCTTCCCCTTTCAACGTAGTAAAAGGAAACTTTTTCTGTAATTGATCTGTGGCCAACAAATATTTTTTGCAACTCTTGAAATGCTTTGTCATATTCGAACTTCCCGCCTTCTTCGTATGACAAACATATTTTTTGCCACAATGGTTGCAGCTAGCTCTCGGATCCTCCGGATCACATCCTTCAACCAATGTAAAATGATCCCAACATGCAGCCCTCAACGCTCTTTTTCTTGGATTAGGGGCAGCCTCAGTAGGATTCATAATTGTCGCAGGAGTTGTAGATGTTGATTGTATCGTTGTGTCGATAGTTGCATAAGTTGTACTTTAAATTCTGCAAAAAAAACAATTACATTTTAAATTCTCATATCTAAATTCGATTTTTGGTTCACCTAAATATCATCACAACCACAATTAAATCAAATATAATTCAACAAATATGCAATTCCAAAAATTCAATACCTAAATTAAATAATGCAAACTTTTGGGAGAGTCTCGGGTCGATCGTCGGGGTTCGTTGTGGGGTTCGGAGTCGATCGTCGGGGTTCGTCGCGGGGTTTCACAGTCGATCGTCAGAATTTCAGAAAGAGTTACGGATTTGGGGATTTCAGATTTTCGATTTGGAGTTCGATTATAAACGGCAATCTGACGTTCGGATTGGATCAGATCGCCTCTGAATCCGATAACGATCCGATCCGATAAACGATCTGAACGTCGGATCAAAACTCGACTTTGCTAACCGAATATCGTTACCGAATTTGACTCAATCTTATCCAATTTGATTGCCCAGCCCTAGTTTAGGGTTTAATGTCGCCACTATTTACGTAAATACCCCTAATGCATTTGAGTCAAAAGTCAAACACAGCACAGCGCTTCGCAACGCGTGAAAGTTCGTATTTTTAGCCGACTCCATTACTTTCCTTCTTGGTCACACTAATCATCTTTGATCTGACGGCTGACAAAAAGCCCTAACGAAGACTCGGTAACTGCTAACCCTTTAAAGCCGCAACGAAGGCATCTTGCTCCACCTCTTCGTCTCCTGGCACCGGCGTTCTGAAGCTCGCGAGCGAGACACTCTGCCCCTCCTAGGTTCGGAATATCTAATTTCTTCCTTCATCTAACTTGTCATCTGTTTTATGGAAGTTTTTAGTCCGTTGTATCGTTGATCTAGATGATATGATAGACTGGTTTTTTCTATTGTCATCAAAATTGATGTCTTTTGTGAAGATTACAGTTTGACGTGAAGATTACAGTTTGACGTGAAGATTACAGTTTGGTTTGCTTTAAATCTTTAATATCGGGGTCTACGTCTGGAAACTCGTATTTGGTTTACCATATGTTATTTTGATTGAGCAACTAGTGCTTATGTTTTAATTCACTTGAATTTTATAATTTTCCTTATTACTTGTCCTGATTCCTGAAGACAATGACCAATACTTGATATGATTTCCACGCTTTTGTTGAAGATGGTTTTTTTGGAGAGAGATTGTCTTTTGCAATTTTAAGGTTCATTTTATAGATCACTTGGTGTTTGTTCATCTGATTGCATACTTGGCACGGCTGAGTCTTAAATATTTAAATTTCAGATAATAACAAGTATGGGTAAAGAAAAGGTGCACATCAACATCGTGGTCATTGGCCATGTCGACTCTGGAAAATCGACCACCACTGGTCACTTGATCTACAAGCTTGGAGGTATCGACAAGCGAGTGATTGAGAGGTTCGAGAAGGAGGCTGCTGAGATGAACAAAAGGTCGTTCAAGTATGCCTGGGTGTTGGACAAGCTCAAGGCTGAACGTGAGCGTGGCATCACCATTGATATTGCCTTGTGGAAATTTGAGACCACCAAGTACTACTGCACTGTCATCGATGCTCCTGGTCATAGGGATTTCATCAAGAACATGATTACTGGAACCTCCCAAGCTGACTGTGCCGTGCTTATCATTGACTCCACCACCGGTGGTTTTGAAGCTGGTATTTCCAAGGATGGTCAGACACGTGAGCATGCTTTGCTTGCTTTCACTCTTGGTGTGAAGCAGATGATCTGCTGCTGCAACAAGGTGACGTTGCTTACCTATGCATTGTGTTGATGAAATACTATGTTGGTGTTTGCCTTTGGATCCACTGTAGGGTGTCTCTGATTATTTTTAATTTGGTTCCTTGTTTATGCAGATGGACGCCACTACTCCCAAGTACTCTAAGGCAAGGTATGATGAAATTGTGAAGGAAGTCTCGTCTTATCTCAAAAAGGTTGGGTACAACCCGGAAAAGATCCCTTTTGTACCAATCTCAGGTTTTGAAGGGGACAACATGATTGAGAGGTCAACCAATCTCGACTGGTACAAAGGGCCTACCCTCCTTGAGGCCCTTGACCTGATCCAGGAGCCGAAGAGGCCTTCAGACAAGCCTCTGCGTCTCCCGCTTCAGGATGTGTACAAGATTGGTGGTATTGGAACTGTGCCTGTGGGGCGGGTTGAGACTGGTGTTGTGAAGCCTGGAATGGTTGTGACTTTTGGCCCCACGGGACTGACGACTGAAGTTAAGTCTGTGGAGATGCACCACGAGGCTCTCCTGGAGGCTCTTCCCGGGGACAATGTGGGTTTCAACGTGAAGAACGTTGCTGTGAAGGACCTGAAGCGTGGTTTTGTTGCCTCCAACTCCAAGGATGATCCTGCCAGGGAAGCTGCCAACTTCACTTCTCAGGTGATCATCATGAACCATCCGGGCCAGATCGGCAACGGGTATGCACCAGTTTTCGATTGCCACACCTCCCACATTGCCGTGAAATTTGCCGAGATCTTGACCAAGATCGACAGACGATCTGGGAAGGAGCTCGAGAAGGAGCCCAAGTTCTTGAAGAACGGTGACGCAGGGATGGTGAAGATGATTCCGACCAAGCCCATGGTGGTGGAGACATTCTCTGAGTACCCACCTCTTGGTCGTTTTGCTGTGAGAGACATGCGTCAGACTGTGGCCGTCGGAGTTATCAAGAGCGTGGAGAAGAAGGATCCATCCGGTGCCAAGGTCACCAAGTCGGCAGCCAAGAAGGGAGGAAAATGAAAGGTGCTAGAATCCCGTATTTTTGAAGTTGAAAATTGCTATCAAAACTATGAAACTATTGTCGCTGTGACGTTTGGGGTTTTGTTTTATTTTCAGGCTTGTAGCTTTACGCCATCGATGTCGGTTGCCTTGTCACAAAACAGGGTGCTCGACAGACGGTGGCAAAACTATCTTGTTTTTGTCAGATGAAATTGAGTCGAGGTGCTTTTGTCTTTCAAAGTGGCTCAAATTTTTTGTCGTTGTCCTACCAATTGCTTATTTTCCATTAACGTTGCCTTTTGGTTTCCTCGAAAAACATGGTGTTTGAAATGGCCAGTAATTTTCTGTATTTCATCCTAACAATGACTTGTTTTGGAAATGTGAATGTCTGGAGGAGCAAGAACGGTCAAGTGTGGTTATTTTCGCTGCCACGTCTAATTCCAGACAAACCCTCTGACACCACCCGAGTTATTTCCCATTAATTCTCTCCGATCACCCCCACCGGCACCAACCTTCCTCCTCATTTCTCCGTTACAACTCTTGAATCTGACGAAAAAAGTATGGCCATTCTGCAAATTTAAAAGATCGAGAATGGCCGGCAACGAATTTCGAAGAACGTCTCTCGTGGTTCTGCCGTGAATGATCCTCGTTCAATCGAAGGTTGTTGGGATGAGCCTGAAAGCCCATCACAGAACAGGATTCCGAAACAGAACCAAACAACCAGTTGACATATTTTAACAAAGATCAGAACACCCAATTGGGGAATTCAAACAAAAACGCCATGTATTGGCGATTCAATACAAATAGAGTAAATTACAGGTTCCTAATTGCTATGCAGCTTTCGCCGAGCAAAGGAAGTAACTTTTCGACAGATCATGAAGATCAGCAGCTGGATCGTCATCAACCTCTTCATTATTATTGATATCCTGGAATCTTTCTTCTTGTTCACGCGTACCCGTTTCCTTATCGGCGCTATTCTGTCGTCTTCGACCTCCCGACGCTCGCTTTTTGAGTGCCTTTCTTCTGCGTTCATGATCCAGAATCCTGCACAGAGAAACCTTCTAAATGGGGAAATAAAAAACAAGAGGGAGAAAAATACAAGCGTCGAGGAAATACTCTATTGACAGAGCATGATGATTCGAAAGCCCAGAGACACAGAGAGGCAGGCCGTAGAAGCCATGGAGGCTCAACATGGACTGCATTTTCGTCGTCGTCTTCGTCTCTGGTATGATCTTCTGGTGTATGAGAGTTTCGAATGAGGAATATCGGTTTGTAAAATGACAGAAAAGTTGGTTGAAACCTCTCTCAGCTCTCAGAAAGAATTAAAGCCAACTTATTTACCTATATTTACTTCAATGTCTGACATTTCCATGGATTCTTGGAGTTTTTCCTCAGTTTTTTATTATTTTTTTGGTAGATAATTATTCCAGCCAATCACAAAATCAAAAGAAATCTAACCCTCTCATGTTTTAAAGAATGTGTTTTTTTATTCCGACGGAATAGTTCAGTTGAAGGTCCCCGATTGTGCCCTTCTGAAACCTTCCAGGGGCCACTGTGTCCAAAATTATTTAGGATCCATGTGTTCTAGCCTTGTGTTGAGATGAATTAGCTGCCATCAGAGGTCAAGATCTCAACGTTTTCTCCGGCGACCCACGGCCAAGCCTCCATTTTAGTTTCATCCTACCCACCAGTCGCCGATGTGCGATCATTCATCGTCATCCAACGAAAAAACTAGTTTTTCGAAAGAATGAAGTAAAAACTAGTTTTTATGTGGAAGTTTCAGAAAACCCATCGTAATATGATATACTGTATTCGCCGGGATCTAAGATTTGCCAGTTGATATTTCACTTCGAATTCCACTGTGAGTGCGTAGATTAGGGCATCGAAATGTGAAGGTATGTTGAAGGTCAGCTAGATGATAAAGATGCCATAAATGTCCAAGACAAAATGAAAGATTCCTCACCCCTCTTTGTAGAGAGAGAAAATGGTCCACCCTCTTGTTGTCGTTTTTTAAGTTTTTCAGAGCTCATCTCCACTTCCGAGGTTTTTGGTTTTCTGCATTTTTTTTTTATTTTTCAAGTCTGATCTTAAACTCCCAATAATAGGCCCTTAATCAAGAAAACATGAAATCTTTTAGTTTTGAATCATTATTTTCTGCAAGTTTACATCATTTCGATCGGATTTTGGGCTACTCTGAAAGCCTTATTTCTTGAGATCCTTTCTACGGAGGCAAGATCTACGCAACTACTACTGCTTGCCGTTAGCAATCAAGTATCAGCATGACTAGCATGTATAAGACATAACTCAGTTGATTAAGAGATAAATTTAAATCAACGTCAATACTTAACCATCGAAATTGGCAAACAATCATGGCCTAAAATAAATGCAATAAATTCAGAAATATAACACGTTTTGTTTGAAGTTTTTCCAAAACCCAGGACGATTCATGCACCTAGTTTGAAATCTGGCATCACTCTTAGTTTGTCTGTATGTAAGTTCATTGCATCGTCGTGGCGTAAGAAAAATGACGTACCCAACAGAAAGTTTTTAGATTTAGTTCCAACTTTGAAACCCCATTTTCTGGTCTCTCTCGCTCTTTCTTCTCTTTCTCTATCTAGATGATTGAAAGCTTTAGCTTCGCAGGAGAGATGGCGCTGCCATTGATATGTTTCAGGTTTTTTGCAGCGGCAGCTTCATTTCTACTGGGAAGATAAAACTTCAGTTGCTGCGAAACCAGATGAAGAGGCAGAAGGGCAGAGATATTGAGGTTGTCTTTATTTAGAAATTCATGATTCTTCTTCTTCTTCTTTTTCTTCCTCACCTGCATTTATTTGAAGGCTCATTTAGTGAAGAAATTTAAGCGCTGATCAAGATCAAATCCAACGGAATTTTAGTTATCAGAAGAAAAAGGATGAAGAATCTAGCTGAGATGAAGAACAATATCGTTCCAAATGTGCATAACATGGTGGTAACAATTGCAGAAAAACACCAGCAACTGTCAGAATTCAAATCATAACAAAGAATTTAACTTCAACAATCTCTTTCACCGATTTTGGTCGGAGCCTTGATTCTCCAAATCGGTTTTCGAGGATGAACAGATTGATTTTCATCTACCACGATCCTTCAGCACCTGCTGATGGATTTTGGAAAGCAGAATATCCCCAGAAAGTTTTCAGTGAGTAAGGCTTGGAGATTGTCACACCTTCTTCAGTTATTTTGGCTATCTGCAAATCCCAGAGTTGTGTAAACTTGGTCATCATTAATCAGAATCGACCCAAACTTACGAATCCAAGTTCACATGACTTAACTTCCCAGGAACAGGGACGGTGCAAGACCAAATAGAACAAGCTTGATTAAGAACAAGTTACTCTACACTGATCATTTATTAAATATGAGCTACTGGATAAATTTCCGATGGAGAAATTAAAACATCATTCATGCATATATCGAATAGTTCACTGGGTATCTTTATGTACATGTTAAAAAATAATGATATGAAAATAATGACAAATTAAAACAATTCGGTAATATGCAGGGAAAAGTTTGAACATATAAAATAACATCTAGACCTACACTCATGACAACATAGTGCAAAATTATACTGCAAGAGGATTGACAAGTAGATATGGATAAAAAGAACACCTGCAGCTTGTTAACAGCAGACCTATCACGATATAGAAGAACTCGCATGCATTTCTCCAGTAACTTCACTCCTTCCTCGAAAGTCAGATTCTCGTGCCACTCGTCACGGAGAATTGGTCGTGCAAGGTGATTCCCAAATCCAGTGGCTACATGGTCATCCTCATAATTCACGCCAATCATGTTAACCTGCAAAGTACAGAAAATAACAATTCAGTCAGAAGTGTAGTCTAAATACAAATGAACTACAGTTAAAAGATTTGGAAAATAACAACTTGGATCTACCGTTCCAAGATATTTCTGTCCTTTCTTTACTCCACCAAGGACCAGCGAATTCCAAAGTGGGTTAAATTTGTTTCTTCTATTGTACATCTCTAGTGAGATAGTTCTGAACCTCTTTGGGACCCAAAGAGTTCCCATCATCCCACATGTTATCATACAAGCTGGAACAATCAAATTCCATATTAAAAATCAATAAGAAATAGAGAAAATAATAGCAAGAGCTCGCCCATGCAAGCATAATCCCACAAAGAGTGGCAGAACGAAACAGTCACACAAACAAACAGGAAAGCTAGAAGGTGGGTAACAAAGCCTACATTAGCTCATCCAGATTTCGTAACAACTCCTGAAAATCAATTATTTCTCCACTTGCACCAAGAAGAGAATGTTTTCCAACGGTCTTTATCCTCTCCACACTCTTATATCTCAAGGTGGATCCATAGGAACCTGTCAATGAATGTATCAGCCATTAGACATAGACTTTAGACACACACTTTCTATAAACGTCACTAACAATTGAGTTGCACCAGATAAGTTTTTTTTAATGAGATTACGTTTTATTTATGAGAATAGATTCAAGACTCTTCTCAGGAAACCACACTTCCGACATACATAGTGGTAGCTAATGGAAGCCTTTTCAACTCCACGATAGAACAAATAGTAACTAAGTGTAATTTTATCTTCCACAAGAATAAATCATCAGCGAATTGAGAAAAGTATAGTAACTACTAAGCTGGAAAAGCTAAGAATCAATGAAACTGATAGATCAATAGAGTCCTAAAATTGGCTTCCAATCATTATCATCAAATTAGCATGCTTCATTGGGTGTATTCCAGGTTATACGAAAAATCATCGATATACTACTAATTACTCAGTCTATCTAAAATAACAAGCTTCAAATTTTCCAAAACAATGCATATTAAAATTTTAAGTTCAATTAATTCTAAGCAAGGCACCTGAACATAAGTTTTGAGTAAATTAAAAATAAAATTAACTTTGAACCTCCCATGTCAGCAGCCAAGAGAATTCCATCATTGTATTTAAGTGCAACCACAGAAGTCCCCGTCACATAGGGATTTCTATTTAGTCAATGGACGAAGTTAGAATGAAATTCCAACGATGAAAAGCTGAGATCGTACCACAAAACCGATTTAGCCTACAAACTAAACCCCAATAACAAAATTATACCCTACCATAATGCTTCCGCGAGAGTTTGAGAGTGAGGGAGAGCTAACACGGTTCTTTCAGAGGCAACTTCCGAACAAAGTAGGCTGTCTTTGGTTTGGTTGGAATCCATTGTCTGCATTCAGAAATCAGAAAACGAGAGAGCAGAGAAAAATGTGAAGAGTGAAAACGAGTTTTATGCAACCACTAAAATCATGAAATTAGAGGATTGACATCGACACGTATTCAAAGTTTTTGAAGCGACGTGTCGAAGTAAAGCTCAAATCTATCACGGAACAGCTGACTGACTCATCCCTTACTCTGGATCTTCATCTTTTTTCATCACCTACACTATGGTTCATAGTGCTGCCTGAGCACTTGAGATATCTTCCACTCAAGTGTGAAGTTTCAACCTTTGTATCTTGATCATCCAATATGCGAATGCCACGTTGACATCTTTGTTGCTGTGTTCAGTACGAAAATGTAGCTCTAATCCAGGTAATTTGCGAAACAGACTCTTTAGTTTCGGTAATTGCACGATGACCCCATTGTCTGATAATTATATATAGCTCAAGCTGTCAGGGCTGTTTCTGCAAATAAGCTCTCTATCTCTCTCTCTCCCCTCTCTCTCTCTCTCTCACAAATAGAAATGAAGATGTTTGGGTTCTCGGCTGCTAGGTGCGCTTGTGCTGCTTTACTCAAAAGACAGCAACAGTGTGCCTCGTTTTCTTCTTCTTTGCTTTTCGATGACACTCAGCTACAGGTATCCCTCTCTCTCTCGCACATTTAGCGCTGGTTTAGAATCTTAGATTGTAAAAATGTAAATCTGTATTTGATTGGAAAATTCGGCTTCGATGATGGATTGCGCTGCTGTGTTTAAATTTCATTTTGTGATTTCGGTCTCCTTGCTTTTATAATCAGAGTGAATCTTGTAAAAATAACTGATATAAAGTTTATCTCGAAGTGCAGTTCAAAGAAAGCGTCGCTCAATTTGCTCAAGAACACATCGCTCCTCATGCCTCGAAAATAGATCAAACAAATTCATTTCCACAGGTTTTTTGAAGTATTTTCGTTCTTTTTCTTTTATGGCTGCGAAAGTGTGTTGGCATAACAAAAAAGGATTTTTTGAAGGAGGTTAACTTGTGGACGCTAATGGGAGGATTTAATCTTCATGGAATTACTGCACCAGGTACAGCTTTCTTGATGAAACCGAAAATGCTTGTTTAATCGACCTTCCTGTGAGAAATTGTCTTTACTCTCTTGTAGAGGAATATGGAGGGCTTGGTCTTGGCTATTTATATCACTGTATAGCATTGGAAGAAATTACTCGGGCTTCAGGATCTGTTGGCCTCTCTTATGGTGCACATTCAAATTTGTGTATCAATCAGCTGGTAAAAAATAGTGTCTAAGTACGGACTGAATAATATAAAGTAGTATTTTATCTTTACATTTTGAACTCATATATTGGAAATTCAACTATGAAGTTTGACAATGATGCAGGCAAGGAATGGAAATCCAGCTCAAAAACGCAAATACTTACCCAAGGTCTGTCGTTGTTGCATTTGAAATAGATTACCCAAGGTCTGTCGTTTTTCCTTAGATAAACGTTTGTTTCCTTGGCTTATAGAGTTTTTTGGGTTCATAGCTCTATTTTTGTATTCTAAAATATTGTTTTTACCTGCTTTTCTACTCAACTGTGCCTGTTGAACAAGATACAAACTTCTGGTGTTTTTGTTTGTCATTCCACATTTTTATAATCAGTGTTAAGCCCTACAACGACATATTTTTTATCTCATATATATTTTACATGGGCATGACCTTTTTTTCTCGTATTTTTCTCTATGTTGTTATTTTGGTTTACCGCTTGTCTCTGATGTTTTGAATGCTTTTGCAATATACTAACCATTTTAATTATGCATTTCTCAATTCTTTTCCTCTGCATTTGAATAAATGTTTTTATAAGCTTTGTCATCCTTTCTAGAGGTTTAAACTTCATAAACTTGATTATTGTCCTCGATGAATTTTCATTTAGGAAGGGATACGAGAAGCTCTAGACACTCAACTTTAGGGGATCAGTTAACTTCATTATATCCCAGCAATTATGTAAAAATAACCTTTTTCCATGTAACTGTATCAATATAGATTATAATTTATAATGATTTATTTTATGTTCTTAATATTGGCATACTAATGCTTGCTCATTGCAATAGACTCAATAAAAATAAAATGGTGGAGAATCTACTTGTATCTCATATTGTCTAGATTCTTTCTCAAATTTTCTTCTTGATGCTCTTTTGGTTGACCAAGTGAATCTTTGTTATGAAGCTTATAAGTGGGGAACATGTAGGTGCCCTTGCGATGAGTGAACCAAACGGTAACAAGAACTAAAATTCTGCATTGTTTTAGATCTTCAGTTTCCACATATATCTGATGCACATCTATACATTCTAGCTGGTTCTGATGTTGTCAGCATGAAATGCAAAGCTTCTCGTGTAGATGGGGGATATATTATTAATGGAAATAAGATGTGGTGCACTAACGGTCCTGTTGCTCAGACGTTGGTAATTTTCTATGGTTATTCACTTCTCGTCTTTTACGTAATGATGCTGACCCAGTATAGATGTAAAACTCTATATTGTAGCTTGCAAATTTACCTTCTTCACTGTAATGATGCTGACCTCTTCTTTTTGTTTGATTGGATGATCGGTAATCTATTTCAAAGCTTCTGACTCTGAATTGTGAATTAACAAAATTGAACAAGCTATGTGGTACTTTAGATAAAGCCTTTCATTATCTGCCAAAACTGTTATATGGCATTATCGGGCCAATCTATGTTATGCTTTCACATTTATGCTTTCCTTATTAAGAGGTAGTTAAGTGAGAAAGACAGTCATTGATATCGTGGATTTAAGGGATTAACATTAATTCTTTTTATTCTTGGTATTAGTGTCAATTGTCTTGAACTGCACATTTGAATTTTGTTGCCCTAAATTCATAAATCGTAACTATGGTTTAGAAGTTGTTCTTATTGCTAGAAAGCCATAAGCTTCGAATGCTATATCAGCTGGCTGAGTGAACACAGCCAGATGTCCCTTCCAAAGATGGTTTTCTACTTGGTTTAACTATTCTTCCACATTCCGATGCTTTCCATTGAATTTTCTCAGCATAGCAACCCCCTATTTATAAGAATACCTCTGATGTCAGATGGTTGTAGCAGATCCAACATGTAGCTTAATTTTGTTTCTGATTGCTATTATTGCATTATCATTTCTGTTTTAGCTGATATATTAAATTCTGTCAGGTTGTTTATGTAAAGACAGATCAAAAGGCTGGTTCAAAAGGGATTACAGCCTTCATCATTGAGAAGGGAATGTCGGGGTACTTGAGCCAGTTTGCATGTTTTATTATAAACTTGACCGATCATCTCATTCAAATGTGTTGCATTAAATTTGTTCACACAGATTAAAATGTTAAATTGTTGGCTCTTAATTTAACGTTGTAGAATTTTCATAGAATGACAAAAATTTCATGTTTTATGTGTCCAAACAGTTTTTTTAGGACTTTTTGATTAACACTTTCACAGAACTTTCATAGGAATTCTTGTCTTCTAGAAAGCCAACCTCTTCCCAAATACATGCATGAAGATTGAGTCTCCTCTTCTAAGATTAGGAAGCATTTAGCATTTCAAATTCACTGATACTTGAATTAATTTCATTTGAGTTGCAGATTTAGCACTGCTCAAAAGTTGGACAAACTTGGCATGCGAGGAAGTGATACGTAATGCTACTGTTCTCTAAGTGAATTATTGTGTTTAAGAGAATCTACCTGTTTGTTTACTCTTCTGATTTTGGTTTTGGTTTGAACAGATGTGAACTTGTCTTTGAGAACTGCTTTGTTCCCAGCGAAAATGTTCTTGGACAGGAAGGAAAAGGTGGTTTTTTCGATATTTTAAATTAGAGATCCCAGTAATGTTTTGTTTTAGCATAGTTAGTCTGAATAATTGCATGTGACGTGGTCGTCATGCCAATGCTTTGTAACACGAGTTTTTTTCTTTTCAGGGGTCTATGTTATGATGTCAGGACTAGATTTGGAAAGGCTTGTTTTGGCCGCAGGTCCCTTAGGTATTATGCAAGCTTGTCTTGATGTTGTTCTTCCGTATGTTAGACAGAGAGAGCAGTTTGGCCGACCAATTGGGGAATTTCAGTTTATACAGGTTCATAGCATTGTTGGCTTAAATATACATCAATCTGATGCTTGTGTCAATCTGATATTTGATTAGAGTACTAGCATATAATTACTATCCAGTGTACAACAATTACAGGGAAAACTTGCTGACATGTATACTTCCCTACAATCATCAAGGTACAAGATTATGGTCTAATGATGAATTATTCTTTGTTGTCATTATTGTATGTGACCAACATATCTTCTCTCTCTCCAGGTCTTATGTTTATTCTGTTGCCAGGGACTGTGACAGTGGCAAAATTGATCCGAAGGTAAGGTTCATAATCTTCTTCATGGTTTTTATCGCTTGTCTTATTAATCATGCTTCATAATGTGTTTGGAATATGGATTCAAAACCATTTCTTATCCAAATACACTCATTTTAATTGGATTAACTTTCATATGAATGGCTAAATTATAAGATGGCTATCTTTTTTCTTGCCCGATAATTGTACTAAGAAAAAGGCACCTGGTTTGTGATGAATTCTTGAGCTACATAATATGTTCCCCGCATCATATCTCAAGAAATTCAAAAAGATAGATCTCTTCCCATCATATTTCATTTTTTGTTTTGTTTCAGAATGAATAGTCCGTAGTTTTAAGAAGCAACTCTCTTTTTGTGGATTGAGTTTCTAGGATTGCGCTGGAGTTATTCTTTGTGCGGCTGAGAGAGCAACTCAAGTAGCATTACAGGTAAATTATCTGACACCAGCTGTTTCACATCTAGGCTGCAAAAATCCCAATCATCAAACCATTTGTTCCAAATCAGAGAGAATTTCTCATTCACAGACTTCCTCTTTATCGTTCTTTTGCAGGCAATTCAATGCTTAGGTGGTAATGGGTATGTGAACGAGTATACAACGGGCCGTCTTCTCCGAGATGCCAAACTATACGAGATAGGGGCAGGTACAAGTGAAATCAGACGGATGATTATTGGACGACAGCTCTTCAAGGAGCAGTGAGACATCATCATTATTCCTAATCTTATTAACATGCCCGTGTAAAAGTTAGAACACGCAACCCTGCAGTTGCTGGAAAGTGTAATTTCTCAAAAATAAATAAGCTTTTGCTTTTGATCTATTGTATTTAAATTTCACCTTTTCACACCCGGTTTCCTGCAAATTTTTAAGCAACCGACTGGTTTTTATTCACTGCACAACCGGAGAATCATTGCAAATACAACAGACTAGTTAATACTTGCTCCACGGTAGAAATTACACTCGGGAAAAGGACGAAAGATGACAACCTGAAGTACCGTGTAGTATCGGTCGAAATCAGACTATCCGATCGACGAGGATTTGGAAGCTTCAATGTTGGGTGGAGCTTGGTCTAAAGAGCTTTGAGTATCGTCACTTGGGATTCCCAAACTCATGTTTTCAACTTCTTCTTGAGTGTAGATATGGATCTTTGAATCGTCCCTGCAAAACTCACTGACATCGAGTCCGATGAGTAATTCGTCTCAGTAAAGCACATAAAATTACGTGATAAATTCTGGAAAAACAAAAAGATGTCTTATAACGACAAGGAATGATCCATCCTAAAAGCAATTATCATTGAGGTTCGTTCAAAAAGTTTGTCATAATAAATTTTATCGCTTATAGTGAATCCAATGTGTTACACAAAATTAAATAGTGATACCTCAACAAGTAAAAATTTAAGGTGAAATTAAAAAGTGAATCTAGCATGTTCTTTTTTAACATAAAATACTTACTGCCACGGATCGTCTTCGGCGACCATGATGTCATCTTCACTGTCGATGTATAATATCCTCCATCCTTTCCCGGGATCTCTTAACAAGCCTTCCATGCTAAACAATCGCTCGAGCTCGGTGAGCAGGTCATAATAGCTATTCAATTTGGAGAGATCAATGGCTCTTCCTACCAAGCTACCTTGCTTGTGAACCTACAGTTACCAGTATCAACCATCGAAAAAAGAGTCGAACAAAAGCGTTACGTATTTATTAGATTTTAAGTACCCTCGTACAACTTCTCTTCCCGGAGATTTGTGAATTTGAAGAAGCTGCTTCTGCAGTCAAGGGAAACCCGAAAAGTCTACAGCCATTTGCAGTCCCATTAGCATTGTCTTCATTTGAATTTCTTAGAAGTGACCCTGGGAAGAGATTTGCAGAAACAACTTCGATTTGCTTCTTCTGCTCATATGGTTGGCTTGGCCATCCAGATTCATTTTGGATGGCCGCAGCCTCGGTAGATGGGTTAAACGTGACTGTTTCTCTAAAGAAATTGCCAATCCGGTTGCTCTTGTAAATTCCAGGATAAGGAATGCACATTTTTTGAGTGCCTTCTGAAGAAATCTGGTTTGATGGAAACATGTTAAAAGAATCTGCTTTTGTTGTTAACATCCTCAATGGGCATATTTCTTGACCTTGCAAGACCCTCGGATGATAGCGATAATCCTTAAAACCCGTGTAAGGAGTAGAATGAGTCTTCAAAAAGTCACCAATATTACTGCCTCCCATCCTGTCCGGAATTTGCATTTGATTCAAATAGGAGAGTCTCTCAAACTCGAGTGAACGATTTGCTATAATGATATTTTGTCCGTCCAAGGATGATGAAGTAAAACTAACAATTTCTTGACCTTGCAAGACCTTAGAGGCTCTAAAAGAATCCTCAAAGTCCGAAATACCGCCTCCCCCTAAGCCAGGCAAATAAAAAATGGATTATAGAACTAAATGTAATGTCTACTTAGTTGTATAATCTCAATCGCAAGTAATATACCAGTGATCTGGTGAGGCAGGGTTACGGGCTGCAGACTTGTCCGCAACTTCTTCATCCTCGACAAAGATTGAATGCTCAAAGGTTGGAGAGAAATGAAAGTATCGATCTCCCATGGTGAAACACGCTCATGATGGCCATTGGTGATATCTTCATCCCACCTAACTTGTTGAATGTTTAAAGACAATCCATAACGAGGAGATGATAAGTCGATAACTCAGATGAAAAAAAAGTTCTCCAGATGTTTACAAAGTTTTAGTAGGTCCCAAAAAAGAGAAATTGAAATGGCAGATGAAAATAAAGAACCACAACCCGTCCTATTTAGGAAAAGTGATTTAAGAACATGACAACCTTAAAAAAAATTCTCCAACGAAGTACTTTATTAGAACTAATTTCTTTCCAATCATAGAAAACTAAACCAAAAGAACAAATCTGAAAAGCCTCGCGCAACATATGAACTTACAAATAATAAATTACTATTGTCTTTCAAACTTGTAACTGGCTCTTTGTCAGCAGAGATACCAGATAACCCAAAAAAATATCCAAAACGACACATTGGAAATTGCAATATCCATGGTAGGGAAGCGAAATTAGAAGCTCACAATCAAGCATCTCCATTTAGAGCTTGGCCACCGAAAGGGATCAGCATCAGCAACATGAGTGACAACACCACTATTCCTGTGACATATTAACAGTTATATTCTTGCAGAGGGAGTCCCATTAGCACGAGAGCCATGAAAGAATAAAACAGGTCATGAACCTGACCTTCTTTCGGGTGAATCATCCATTTCAAATTTCGTTTTAAATCTCGTTCCGACATTCACCAGATTATTGACACTTTTCACATATTTCTGGTAAGGTACAACGAATTGGCATGACTCGCCCTGCAATAGGTATATTGTGAGACAAATGCTGACTTAAGCGTATAAGGAGTTACACGACAATGCCAATATGCAACAGCTCGATAGGAACTCATCGAGGTGAGTTCAATATTTATTGGAGACAGATAAGAGAAAGTACAAGGGTACGGTTTGAGTAACGACCTATTTTTTGTCTCAAATATCCAAACTTGGCACCATTAATAAACAAATAGCAGCGATTTCCACCAAGATCCGAGATTATAATATATTTCATGTCTGAATGGTAAATTTTCTAAGCTTTTGTTCAAAAAATTACATTATGGTTTAACATACATGTAGGATAACCCAATTACACTAAGATAGCACGGGAATGATATCAAACAAAAATGAATGTAGCAAGCAATGAGTACTACCTATGTGACATTTGTAGCACTTGATAGAAAATGATGTATATGGCATTATGCTAATTATGATACATTATAAGAACGATAAAACCACCTTGGACTGTAGAAGACGTTGAATGCGCTCTTGGTAGATATAGCTTTTGCCAACGTAGACATAATATTATGACATGTATTATGACTACCGAAAACTGCGTCAGGAAGACTGCTTCGAGGTCGGACAGCTCTTCTGATTCCCAACTTTAGCTCTCCATTTTCGCCTCTGAAGCAATATCAGTACGAGAAATTGTAATGGTTCCTGTGCTAACTAATTTCAATTGTACAATGTTTCGTGTTTACCTGCTATGATGTTTCTTATTTCATGAGATAGAAAAAAGCTGTGGGTAAAATATAAAAACACACAATCAATATTTGAATTAAATCAGATTATGATCACTCAAATTTCATTAGAGGAATATAATCAGAGTACCTAAATTAGCAATGCCTCAGATTTTAAGACCACATTTGCATAATTTGAATGGCCGTATTTGAAAACAATTCTAATCCATTAAAAACATAACAACAGTAAGGAGAAACATCTCCTTGGCTCAGTGTCCTTTCAACAAAGCCCATGAGAAAACAAATATTCATGCTATGTTTAATTGTGAGTTTATTAGAAAAATTTGGGTGCTTTTTTTCTTCTCTTTAACCAGTCTATTAGAAGCACACAAGCATTTAGAGCTTCATCATCCAGATTTTCATAGGGCAAGGAGTTAAAAGGCAGAAGATTATCTTGAGACTGAGCGTTCTGACAGTTTTGTGAATGATTTGGTTTCGCTGCAATGCTACTCTTTGAGAATAAAGAGTCAAAAGTACCGATTTCTAGGGAATCATCAACTTTACTATCAATAAATGGGCTTACAATTCTAAATTATCCAAAAATTATCCATTTAGTTGGTTCTCTTTGACTGGAGAAAAGTTGTAATCTCTCTGTTTCGATTTTATACGTATTATTCCCCTCTCTTCTTTTTCCATTTCATCATCTTAATGCAGATCATTTCTTATTCAAAAGAAAAACTCCATCGGAATACAACAAATATGTGCATATACACAAACAAATAAGCATTGTCATAAACAATATCAAATAAATGCAACTAGCCACACCTTAAAAAGAGCACTGCATCTCCGGAAAAAAGATTTTTTTGGCTCACAAAAGAACTCCACCCCGTAGTGAGCAAGTGTCTCCTAGGCTGGCCTGACCAAATTACCAAATATCAGTTTTTCATCGGTCCCATATAAAAATTTCTCTAATTTTTTCATGCATTCAAATAAAAAGTAGCAAATCTTTGGTAACAAGCTGTTTGTAATCCTGCAATAGAGTGTATACAGCCAAATACAATCCTATCATGTCGTTTGAAAAATAACAACACCAAGTTCTGAAAAATAAGTAAAAAGGACAAGAGCCTACCAGAGGAGGGAAACAGTCTTCAGCCGCTCGACGGGGAACAGAAAAACCTCCATGGGTGCTGGTATCAGAAGCTGTCAGTGTTTTACAGAACATGTGAGGAGTAGTTCTAACGGGTGGCCTTCCTCCTTCATCTCCTTCTATGTTCAATTCTTGAAGCTCTTTTCCACCTACATGCTCTCCAACCAACTAGAGAATTCCCAAAAATTAAGGTATTAATCTTCATAAAGACAATAATTTATGTATGATAACTCATAATCCCAATACAAAGAATTAGTAGAATTTTGTTTGTATCTACGATAACTCCTCAGCACTGGATCAATCAAAAGGGAATAACTACGAATTTTCATAAAAAAAGAACACTTGTACTCGCAACAATGCCAAGAACTGAAGATCTTAAAACTCGTACCTCTGGTTGAGGAAGCAAAGTAACTTGCGTATAGACCTCGTCATTATCTTTATTTGCCTGAGAGCAAACAATTATCATGTATTGAATTGGACAGAAACACACTATGAAACTTGGTTGGAGCTGAAACAAAATGCTGAAAAAATCAAACTTCATTAGTATTCACAAGGAGCTGGTTGTTTACAACCCTGCAGAAGAGCTGAGAGGGAAGATCAAAAGAGGGGATTTCCATGGGAGGGAAAGGAGAGTTTGAGACAGCCTGTTCAAGATGGCCCTGAGGAAAATAGACAACCACATTCCCCTTTTTGGGTAGCGAAGTGAGAGGACCAGCACATGCATACCAAAGGTTCAAATAAGTAGAGGAAGAAGTAGGAGAAGACGAAGAATTTGAAGAGCAGGAAGAAGTCGAGGAGGACAAACAACAAACAGAGCCACCTTCTTCACAACCCACATTGCAAAACGTCTTCTCACTCTCAATCACTGCATGGTTCAGATCGATTTCCATCAAAATAAAAAATCACTTACGCTGCTGCTCGAGCAAGGGCCTACGAACTGCACAGCCAAGAACCAAGATTGCTAAGACCAGAGTAGAACACTTGAGAGAGACGGAAATGTGGTAAAAACACGGCGAGAAGCAATCTTTCTCAGAGATGGCAACAAAGCTGAGAGAGGTAAGAGGAGACAGCAGGTGAATAAGATATAACAAGAAAGTCATGTTTGGAGGATTGTTAAGCACGTAGGCGAAAAAGATGGAGCAAGAAAAAGGAGAGATTTCGGATAAAAACTAGAAAATCGAAAATATGATTCGTCGCCCACTTGCAGGTAGGGGTGGGCGTGGGTCGGGTCGGGTCGGGTTTGAGAAAATCTTTACCCGACCCTAACCCTATAAGAGAAAAAAAATTACTCTATCGAGTTATGATTGATAGATTACCCGTACCCGACCCGACCCGACCCGACCCTATTCTTATCGGGTCAATACGGGTCGGGTTATCGGGTCATCAACATTAAATTAAATTAAATTCTTCCAGATATAAAATATCATTCAGCATGTTAAAATCTATCAATCAATAATACATATATATTACATCAATATAAAAAAANTTTACAGATTGGGCAACACTTGCTGGAAGAAGAAGCTTCCGCTCTCAAATGGGCGGAAGAACAATATGCTTTACGGAAAGGGTTTCATGAAAGTGAGGAGGGACGATTCGACGGCTTCTCTCGATTCGCCGTCGCCGGTAAACAGATCGGGAAACCAAGAAACGTTGAATCTTGCCGTGGCAGTGATCTTGGGCGCCTCCGTGTTTGGCAATTTTCTGTTAATCTCCGCCGTTTGTTCCGGGTTTTTCTTCGTCTACCGGAGGAGATATCTGGGTTTTATGAAGTCAGCTCCGTCGAGACGAATTTGCAGTGCTTTACTTACAAACAGCACGAAGAAGCGACGGGCGGGTTCAAGAAAGAGTTGGGAAGGGGGGCTTTCGGAAGAGTTTACAGAGGAGAATTGCTGAAAGGGTCCGGCGATTTCGTGGCCGTGAAGAAATTAAACAGCGCTGCATACGACGGCGAGAAGGAATTCCGGACAGAACTCAACGTGATTGGCCAAACACACCACAAAAACCCCAGATTAACAGCCCTTTTCCTTCTATTCTTTCCTCGAAATTCTCATTCTCCATTAAGATAAGAACGGGTCAATGCGGGTAAAAATGGGTCTTGCAGGTCGGGTCGGGTAATTACCCTAACCCGATCCTAACCCGCAACTTTAAGGGTTTTTTCAATTGTTTTACCCGTTACCCGACCCAACCCGACCCGTATACGTCGGGTCGGGTAATTACCTGCGGGTCGGGGCGGGTTTGCCCAGTCCTACTTGCCGGTACTGAGAAAAGGGAGAAGAGGCAACAGACATGGACAAAATATATAAGAAGCTTGGTCGATAAGGGCCACGGTTCGAAGTCTCGCCATCACAGCGTGGGAGTTTAATTTTTCAATGTTGAGGTTGCTCCTTGTGGTGTCAGGTACGGGCCTCCCATTTCTGGGCCACTGAGTCACCGTGATTTAACCCCCTCACAAACTGTCAGCGGGGTGTAGAGGCCCTGGGGCGAGGGTTTCGCCTTTGGGTAGAAGAGAGGGCGATGGACATGGGAGGGGTACAAAGCCAAGACAGTACAAAACCCAGCCTCCTTCACCCAACTCTTTCTCTTTTCTTTAATCTAAACATATAATTTCTTTCACTGTTTAGCTGTCGCCGGTGGGGAGCCTCCCCACCAAAGACAAATGAAATGTTTTCATTTTTCGCCCCTCAGCGGTCAATAAATCTATCCACAGCCATGATCTGTGCTCGAGAGTCTAATAACAGTCCTGCCCAGAATCGTCTCTGGTTTTTGCAACAAATTGCCCAGCCCTTAAACCACCCATTAATCACAAAGTATTAATTTTCCGGCAGTTACGAATAAGATGGAGCGGAGGGCGGAGGGTGGTGGACATGAAAGCCAGACAGAGAGCCACAGAACATCGACGTTAATGGAAGGAATATAGAGAAGGGGAGAGAGAAGATAGAGACTGTAAAAGAAGGTGACCTTTTTTGCCGTTGATTGCTGTTAATCCGATATATTATTAGATTATTAGATCTGATAAGATAACAGCTTTTAAACGAAAATACACCTGAATTTGACCGATCCAATCCGATCGGATTGGATCCGAGTGATTGCCAAAAAAAAACTTACCGAATCTCGTCGATGATCCAACAAATTTAAAATTAATTCCAGAAACTAAAACTAATTCCAGAATGCAATAAAATTCAAACCAAATCCAACAATATATGAATATTGATAATGAAATCCAACAAAATTAATATAATGTAGAGTACGTTCTATCAAATATAAAAAAATATCAAACAAACATGGTAAATTCAACATCAAAGATCAAGCATAGTAAATTTTTCTTCTTCGTCTCCGTCTCCCTCTCTCTCTCCATGGCATGCAATTTTTGACCAACAAACAAACATAAAACAAACATAATTTAAAATCAATTAAAAAACAGTAATAATTTATATTGATAATGAATTATAATATAGACTTTCATCAATGGTTTTATAATCTTTCAACCGGTCCAACGTGTCCAATGGATCTAACAAAGTTGGAGTTTCTGATAGGATCCAACTCTGTCCACATATAAGAGCTTCTACAGTCTTTGGTAGTAAAGAGGTGCGGTATTCGTCAATAACACGACCGTCAGTACTAAACGCCGACTCTGAAGGAACAATAGTAATCGAAATAGCCAGGACATCCTTTGCTATTTTACTTAGAACTGGATATTTATGTGAATTCAGTTTCCACCATAGCTGTTTGTCAAGAAGGAACAACAAACTCGAATTGAAGGACAGAACAAAACTTCATGAATCCTTTATATTCTACCATTCTAATAGGTAGTTCTTCTGTGATTAACATACGAGCAAGAGCTTCACGTGCTTCTGCTTGGGTACAAGTCGAGGCAACGGTAGATGAGCTTGCAGCCCCACTAACCGGACTAAACGGTAGTGTCATCTGTGCTGCATCTGTGGTCAACAAATATTTCTTGCAGCTCTTCAAATGTTTAGTCATATTTGAACTGCCAACCTTCTTCGAATGACATAAATATTGATGTCCACAATAGTTGCAGACGGCCTTAGGTTCCTTCTTATCATAACCATCGACCAAAGTAAAATGGTTCAAACATGCAGCCCTTAACACTCTTTTCCTTGACTCATGAGCAATAACAGTAGCAGCGGTCGAAGGAGCATAACTGTCAATAGAAGCAGATGTCGTATGTTCCATCTTAATTTCAAACTGAAAAAAAACAAAACGACATTGAAATGAAAAGAATTAGTCAATGAAAGCTATTTACCACATCAATTTTAAAAAATGACGCGATTTGAAAAAACACAACATCTATTTACGACTATTGGAACAAAACCATGATACCCAATCAAAGAAACCGATTATCCGAAATAGAATCCAAAATTAATGATCACATAAAACTGTCGCATCAAAAGAGCCCGATCATAAAACTTTAGAAGAAGCAAAATAAACAAAATAGTTTTCCGAGAAATGAATTTATAACAATCCAACAAATGAATTTCTAACAATCGATCAAAAAGCTTCCCGGGAAATTAATAATTTTGTTAACATTTGGTAATCCATCAAACTGCGGCATCAAAAAGCTTCCCGAAAAATTAATATCAAATGAATTTCTATTTACGATTTGGTAAACCTCTTTTTAATCCCGCAACTCTGTTAACATTTATGCATTTTCTGCTTTCAATTTGAATTCAGGAACTAAAATAAAACAATGTAGCGTAAAGAGTCAATTAAATAAGTAAATCAATCAAATAATTAGTTCGGAAGATGAAAGAGATGATTACAGAGGAGTACGAGCACTCGTTATGCGTTCAGAGTTAAATCGATCTTCGGAGTTCGGACGAAGGCTTGCGAGCGTTCGTCGGCTCTGGGCGGGCGATGAGGTTACTGGGAGTTAGGGTTAGAGTCGTAGAGCCTCGCGATTCTCAATTAAATCCGACAATAATCCGACAATTAAATTGATTTTTTGATACATATACTAAATATCTTATCCAATCGATCAGAGATGGGTTGGGTTGGATACGCCCACCCTTAATCGTGGGCGTGTTCTGAGTTGTTAAGGACTCGGTGACTTAGAGGCTGCTGCTGTCTCTGCGGCTACTGCTTTTCCTGCTAACAGTCCACCCTTTCATATATCAAGTCTCGTCACTCTTCTCTTTTTTCCTTTTTTCCTTTATCCACATTCTTCCCCCGTCTCCAGCAATCACCCTTTTTCTCTTTCACCAGTTCTAATCTTATGTACTCAGCAAAATCATCGTACTTAAGGGTATCAAAAATACAAACTTTCATTTTCAACCATTGGGGATGAAACCCTGAAACCAGAATTACGGCAAGTATCACAGTATGCAGTGTCAATTATAAAGTTTTTTGCTTTACTTAGTACTTGTCATTTTTTCTTATATGATCTGCTGAATTTAGAACCTTTATAAGAATCATTCTTGAAATGCGATAATTTGAATATTTGAATAGAATGGCCTGCGCCTTTGCCGCTGCTTCAATGCCCCCACACGGGCTCGAATACATTCTCTCTCGGTTTTCCCGAAGTCATTTACCCTTCAATTGTGAATAATTTACGATATTGACACTTCTCTCTGTGAATCCCGAAATTCTGCGCAGCCAAACGAGGGGTAAATGAGCGTGTACATCACTCGCCGAAGAGTGCCTAAAATTGAAAATATTTCTCACACCAAATGTAGTATAACTTGAATCAGAAAATACGAGTGAGCACGTATATTCGAAGCCAACCCAGTTAAGCCCAATTTGCAACTATGATGAATAAGAAACATACACAGAAGTCCGCTCGTGTTTCCTAATTATCGAGAAAAAACAATGTTTTAAGTCAAAAACCCAACAATTGTGAAGCTTGCTTAGTTGTTTTTAATCAAAGTTGATCTCGAGTCTTTGTTTTTCTTTGACACGAGGAAAACAAGACTAAATTGTCGTTATCTTTTCAGTTGTATTTGAATTATTTGACTAATCATAATTTATCATCTCTAATATTAACAAAAGCCATAAAGAAATAAATAGAGATTTCAGTTTTATTCAAATTAACCAAAAACTTAACTGCAAGGTGTATTCGATGTGTTCATTGCTAAAAACAAGTTCAAAGCTGTGTATATTTTCATACTTCAAGGGCTAAATTGAAAAATATAAGTAGAGGATCGATATATAAAATAAAAAATGAAAACGAATCAAGGAAAAAATGAATGGGCCCAGTGGGCCATTGGTGTTGACTTTAAGGTCGGGTTTGGGAAACTAGACATGAACACAGACAGGTGGCTAGCAAATGGGCCGACATGTTTTTCGATAAGGTTTTAAGACGTTGGTCATCGTCTCTAAATCAGTTCTTTTCTCCAAAAACATCATTTTTCGGTTTCCATTTCAATGAAAACTATTTTTCATAAATAATCACGAACAAAGCCTTCACATTTTCAAAAAAGAAGACCCAAAATCAAACGCTGAAACTGCAAATTCTGTACGATTCAAAACCTGAATTATTGTAGGATACGACAGCGCCTGTTTCTCCAAAAACAGAGACACCCAAGAACGAAATTGGAAATTGAAAATCATCCGGTGTCTAATCACTATCGGAGTGGGCAAGCAACGCAAATTTCTTCAAGCCAGACAAACATACCAACATGGAATGAGCACGCTTCTGCCCGGATGACTTAGTTTAGTGGTCGAGTTGTGATAGAATTAGTACAAAGATTAAGGTTTAAAGTCTGTACCACCGCAGGGTGAGAGTTTCATCCTCTAATGTTGAGCTTGCTCCTTGATACGGCCTCCCTAGCTGAGTCACTGTGATTTACCCTTTCACGTACTGTAAGACCGGGGCGTTGGGTTATGAGGCGAGGGATTTCGACTTTTTATGAGCACGTTTCTACCCAATTAGACAAACTTACCTGGCAACAGCACAGAAGTTCACTGTTTCAATAATTTCTTTCATTCTGGAAAAACATGAGAGCTGAATTTAGACTCATACTGCTCAACTACGCACCTCCAAGATTTTCTTTGGCGGGAGCCTGGAGATAATCCACATATTATGTTCGAAATTCACGATAAATTAAATTAGTAAATGTATTGTTTCACTTTCAATCAGTAGTCTCAAGCAAAGATCATTGCGTTTTTTAGAGCTACCTAAGAAGATTACGATGACAAGTTAAACCAATCTTCACTTTTTTTTGTCACACAAGGAAATGAACTCACCTTA
Source organism: Begonia fuchsioides (assembly GCA_003255005.1). Taxonomy (NCBI): domain Eukaryota; kingdom Viridiplantae; phylum Streptophyta; class Magnoliopsida; order Cucurbitales; family Begoniaceae; genus Begonia; species Begonia fuchsioides. The sequence continues at coordinate 34,386 of QAOC01038944.1, read as the reverse complement.
ATTTGGGTCCTTTAGGCATATATTCTGAGCTTTGCACTTGCAGGAGAACTGAGAGTTCTTAGTAAACATAGCAGCTAACACAGTAACATACATCCGTGCACTACATTATCTGAATTCAAGAAAAAGCTTACAAGCGCAAAGTTCGGTCATAAATAAACATTTTCTTGTAATCATGCAATTAATCCACATACCACATATAAGCCTTTTTATGATGTGGATAGTAAAATTTTATAATCATGGATTTACTTAATTTAACATCGACTCATTCATTGATAGTGTTGTTAAATAAAATTAGGAGACAATCTTATATTTTCAATTAACCATCGTCTGGACATGGATTCACATCATCACCTAGAAAGAAAAAAATTAAAATATTGAATGTATAAAGTCATTTAGAAATGAAGATATTATGATAATGACAAATTAGAAAGTAAAGCTCAACGTAAACATTGTATTAAATATTATGTTAGTCCTTAAATTACTACATCATGATGTACATTATTCTGATACGTATTTATCCTCTTAAGTTCGTCACTAAGTAGCAATTTAATTTAAAACCAATACATGCATTACATTATATTACTTGTTGAAGTGATACGTGCACTTTTCATGTTGTAATGTTTACAGAAAATCACTAACAACTATGCTTATGAATTTGATTGTTCTATAAACATTGTTGGAATACATTTACAAAATATGTCTAAGACATATTTTGTACTAGCCATGGTACTCTTCCCTCTAATTTCCTCCTCCTGTGAGAATTTTCTTCCTCTCCTTATCATGGCACTCTTCATACCAATTTGGCGTTTTCCATCAATTAACTGTGAATTTTCTTTTCTGGGTATTGATTCTCAGCTAAATCCTCAATCCTATGTTCATTGGTAAGATTTTCAATCACATTTCTAGTCGAATATTCATAGATTGGTAAGGAAACTTCTGGGTTATGAAGTTTTGTTTATCTTTTTTTCAGGTGGGTTAACATTAATATGGTCAGCCTCTTGCTTCTATGTATCTTCCTAATCGTCTTCATTCTTGATCTTTTCTTCTATCTTCTTCTTTAATCCTTTGTCTTTTAAGGTACCTGATTATTGCAAGCTAGATTGCCACTGGATACACTTTCAATCAAAAATTAGTGTTTTACCGGCTAAGCCAACAGCCAGTGTATAGTGTGATCTTGAGGAGGATACACTAAGGGGAATTCTTCGATGGATTGTCTGTTCTCCATAAATGGCATTGGTATCTTGGCCTAGAAAATCTCTCACATTGCTAATGTGCTGGTCAACATTTGTTAGTTAATTCTCGAGGAATTTCTGCATATAAATATGTGAATATTGATGAGTAATACAACGAGCCATTGTTTAAAAATCCATTTCTAAGAGCTCAACAACCTGGCGACGGCGATTCTAATGCAGTTAATAAGATTATTATTGGGAAGGTGTTAGATAATATTTTAAAAGGTTTAAGATGTTAGTTGTCCTAATTCATTGTGTTTAGTGAAAATGTCACAAATATTCAAAGTGTACGATGAAATTAACCTTAAATGTATCATAATATGAAAAATGAACTATTTGTATCACATCGAATTGTTGAGAGCACCCAATTGTTTAATTTATATTGTTGATGACAATAGTTACATAATTACTTTCAATAATTAGTAAGATTTCCTTCAATAATCGTATTATCGCCGTTAACTTAAAAAACAATTAAAACAGGATCATGGTCTAAGCATTATATCGGAAGGATTGATATGAACGAGGTTAGTTATCCTAAATTACTCCTTGGAAGCTCGTTGTGATTAGGAAATTCATAAAGTTTAATTGCACTATACTGAGATGGTGAGTCAGCTCGAACCTCGATTACCGACTTGACTTCTCGAGAGGATGCGTGTACCCGAGCAAAATTGTGTGTCATCACCCACCAACGGGTGCCCGCCCGGTTCATTTTGTACAATAACTCAAAACTGATATTTTAAATTAGATTTAACCTTATTTTAAAATTATAAAAAACAATCAAGTCTCAACTCTCGTTCGACGCGTCAGTATTCATGCTTGTAAATAAATATATATATATAATATTAAATTTTGTTGAATAAACACATTTACGGAGAGAGGTCTTGAAATCTGACGGTTCAAGATGGTCCATCAGAAGCGTAGATTACTGTCTTGTGCTGGCGTCTGTACCGGATCACTGAGAGGAGGAAGAATAAGAACAAGCGCGATCACTGCAACGAGGAGGGGCAGATCAAAAAGTGGGGAGAGCGTTGAAATTGTTGGAGTTCCGCAGAGTAGAAGTTGGGGGATGATTGATGAAGATGATGAGCGACGGATACACTAACTCCTTCAACTCTAATTCTAACGGATTCATGTCTACGGCGTCGACGTCGGCTTCGTCTTCGTCGCAACCGGCCACGGCGACTGATCAATCTCAGGGGGTTAAAACCTATTTCAAAACGCCGGAGGGGAGATACAAGCTTCGGTTCGAGAAGTCTCAGCCTCCTGGTCTTCTTCTTGCATCTCCTGGAAAATCTGTGTCTCAGGTAGTCTCACTTTCCGTTCGGTTTCTCTGGATTTTATTCGAGGGTCCAATTCTTTTCGGGAAACTGGGGAAGTTTATTTCCGTTGTTTGTTAAAGATTTTTAATGTTTTTTTTATTCTCTGTTGGCTTCCGTTAGGTGACTCTGGCGCAGCTCAGAGATAAACCATCGCAGGTTGGGCCATGGCCGAGTTCTATTTCAAGTTCAAGCTCGGGCACAAGTACCAGTAGTGGCGTGAGATACGTGGCAGCGAAGCTTTTTGGTGTAGGGAGTGGAAATGGGGTAAGATCACTTGGTTTTGGGGGAGGGAACGGCACTAGTAAAGCTGCAAACGGAACTAGCAGAATTGGTTCTTTTGGAGGACCAAATGGTAGCCATGCTATTGTTAATCCCAATTATGATAGTAAGGGCACCTATTTGATTTTCAATGTTGGTGATACTATTTTTATTGGCGATCTTAATTCCCCGGATAAGGTACTTTTGATGGTCTTTGATCACAACATAGAAGCTTTTTAAGTGGAAATTGATGTTTATGTTGTTGTTTCGTTATGCAGGATCCCATTAAGTTTATCTATTTAAGCAATTCAAACCCTATCTCCCATGCATTTGATCCTGAAGCCAAGGATGGACACGACTTTCTGATCGGACTGAATTCTGGCGATGGTAAGGTCTTTTTGTTGGTATTTTGGTAGTTACTGAGTTGACTGGTTTAGTGACTTGTTTGATGTTTGTGTTATTGTAGTATACTCAGTTTCTTTAAGACATCAATTGCAAGATGTTGGGAAAAAACTGGTTGGCGCGCATCACTATAACAGAGAGGGTTCTGTCAATAATAGGTGAGACTATCACTCTCCTTTTCAATTTTTTCCTCTCATATATTTGATCTTACTCTTCAAGTTTAGAGTTATAGTCCTTACCATGGTTGAGTGGTGGGACAGTCTGTAAAAAATTATAATCTGAATGATATGGAGGGTTCTTTCGGAGAGAATTGGAGTTTTGAGAAGTTCGATGGCCGATTGTTTATGGAATATGCTTTATGCATATAGAGGTGCACCAGCAATGTGCATGTTAAGTAGTTTAAACTTTAGTCATATCTGGGTAAGAGTTCTTTAAATGAGTTTTTGGATTGCTATTGAGCTAAATTTTCCTGTTTAAAACAAAAATTGGATGTTCCATGATATTGAAAGATAGATCTTAACTTAGTTAAGTTATTAAGATCTTAACTTTAAGTTAATAATTTCGGAAAATACATATGCTTCGGACAAGTATGATAACTAATATCAAAGATTGTATTTTTAATGCTAAAAATGATTTTTTTTTCTAGTTTCAATCTCTGCTTTGTGTCATTTGATCTTCACTTGTAATATGGCTGAGTCAACTAGTTATATTTGACAGCCGATGCACCAGTGTAGCGTGGGTTCCTAAAGGTGACGGTACTTTTGTTGTTGCTCACTCTGATGGAAATTTATATGTTTATGAAAAAGTAAGAATAATCATTCAATGAGCTCGTGTTTCCTTGTAATATGTTTGGTTTATATAATAATTTAAGTTGTATATTTGCAGAGTAAAGAGGGATACGTTGATTCTTCCTTTCCTCTTATAAGGGATCAAAGTCAATTTTCAGTGTCACATGCAAGATCCAGTAAGGTTGTATTTGACTCTAGCATTTCATGTATTTGTTGTTTACTTGTTAGAGTTGAGATTATGGAACGTTCAACTCACTTCATAATGAGGTTCAGATATTTGACACGTAGAAAGGGCTTGAGATCCAGATCTTTGTTTTTGAACTTGATCATATGCTCTGATAGTTTAGGAAAATCACATTTTTTTAAGGAAACTTCCACAGCTGCATTGTATTTCTCTTAGCAAATCTTCAATTGCATGAATATCTTATTGTACCGTGAAGAACAAGACTTATTAAAGAAACATTGTTGGAAGCAAATACTAATTTAAGAAATGTATGTTTTCTTGAACAAAATAGGATTAAGGGTGAAAATACCAAAGTATTTGTTTTGAGTAAACAGCATTGTAAAAGTACAGGAAGTTGATAAGGCCCTATTTATATGGGTGTTAAGGTATTGAATATTAAGTAGTAGGTTATATTTTTAATAAATAGGTGAGATTAGTATGAGAGAAAAAAAAGAGAAAAAAAGAGAAAAAAATAGGGTATAATTTTTGGGGGTGGCGAGCTGCCATTAATGAGCTTGGATGAAGCGAACTCCTCAATGTATTTGTAATTTCCGTTTAGTGTTTAATCTATTGTTTCTTTGTTTTATTCTATTGTTTTTTGTTATTCTTCGATTTGTGCATCCTCGGGGTCCTATCAATTTAGGGTATTGTTAACACTTTGCTCTCTCTCAAGAGTATCTTTGCATTTTGCAGAGCAATCCGATTGCGAGATGGCATATCTGCCAAGGTTCAATAAACAATATTGCTTTCTCCAGTGATGGAACATATTTAGCTACCATTGGAAGAGATGGTATGTTTCTATCAATTATACTTGTATTATTATGAGCACATGCTCCTTATTTTGGTCCTGATACTTAGCAAAAGTGTAGGATATTTGCGTGTATTTGACTACGCAAGAGAGGAACTTGTATGTGGTGGCAAGAGTTATTATGGTGCTCTTCTTTGTTGCGCGTGGAGGTATGAATAGAACGGAAGTAAAATTTTATAATCCTTATTTTTGTTGTTTAGATCGTCCTCAGTCACTCTCTTCTCAGGTGATGAAGGGCTGAAAAAAAAACTATTTTATAACCTTATATTCGTATTTCTCAGTTCTGATGGAAAATACATTTTGACTGGTGGCGAAGATGATCTAGTTACTGTATGGAGTATGGAGGATCGGAAGATCGTGGCATGGGGCGAGGGGCACAATTCATGGGTAAATAAATTTCTTTTTCTTGCTTGATTGATTTTTTTTTTTATTCTAGTGGACCATTTTTTTTCTTTTGATATTGAATTTCGAACTTATACGAGCAGGTTAGTGGAGTGGCTTTTGACTCGTACTGGTCTTCGCCCACATCAGATGATACAGAAGAAACTGGCATATACCGCTTTGGTTCTGTTGGTCAGGTAACACTGCCATTGAAACCCTGGCAATACTTGAACAGCTTGCAGAAAAAAAAAGTGTCATCATTTGTTCATTTATGATAAGGGTGGACTCTTTTCATCTTACTGGTAGTGATAATGGTTATCACTTATCACAGCCTTGAAAACCTGTGGAAGATTAATTGTAAAATCTAAACTCTCACACCTTGGACACAATGACATTATTCATCAAGGTTGCTCCATTTTTTCCAATGTAAAGAAAATAAAAACAAGATTTAATGGAGCTTCATTTAGATGAAATTTGAATGGAAAGGTCGCAATACAAAACTTGTTGGCTATTTTTATTATCTTTTAAATTCACACATGCAATATTTATTTTTCTTGCAAATAGCGTTGTACTTATCTACTTGAATGGCATCCTTGTTTCAAAATAAGAAAATGCTTTTTTCCCTGGCAGGACGCTCAGTTGCTTCTGTGGGATCTGTCAATGGATGAGATTGCAGTCCCACTCCGCCGGTGTCCGCCAGGAGGTTCCCCTACATTCAGTAACGGCAGTCAGTCCTCTCACTGGAACAACAATTATCCGATTGGAACCCTGCAACCAGCTCGCAGTATGCGAGACGTTCCAAAGCTCTCTCCTGTAATAGCTCATCGAGTTCATTCTGAACCTCTCTCCGGCATAATTTTTACCCAGGAATCTCTTCTCACTGCCTGTCGCGAAGGTCATGTGAAGATTTGGACGAGACCAAACAAAGCTGACACTCAAAACACGTCAGAGACACAAGCTGGCTCCAATTCAAAGGAACAAGCAGCAGTTGTCCCTGGCAAAGTTAGAGCATCAAATTTCAAGCCCTGATAATCAAGCTTTCTGGTCCCATATTCAAGTCTGAGTAAGCAGCCAAAATCTTCAATAGCAGCAACCGATTACACTGTACACTGCCCAATTATTACTAATCAGGGTCATAGAATTTGGGTCTCTTTGGTTGGTATGAAAGTTTATTTATTCCATGTGAGTATGCAGGATTGAGAACCGTTGTTACTACTGCCTAGATAGGAGGAGAGAATGTACATGCCGAAATAGAGGTCCTTTTTTTCTGAAGTCTGAGTAAGTTTGGGCATTTGAATGCCAATGGATACTTTTACTCCATTGGCCAGCCTTAAAACACGACGAATAAAAAAGGTTTTTCAAGTTCAATACATGGTTTGCTTTGTTTCTCATCAATCAGAAAACTTTGCCAGAAGAATTCATGGATACAGATTCAATCATGGAGCTGTGATTACATTGTGCATGCATAAATTCCTTGAGATTTATCCTACAAGACAAAAATAGATCATTCGTGTGCAAAGAATGGCATAAAATAGGGCTAGAACCAGCTCAGATTTTGTTCTACTAAAAGCAACAATTGTTAACCATTTTTATGTCTTCTTCCAAGTCTACCAAGCTTCTGCCTCAGCTAATTGTCTTTCTGCCAATGCATCCTCTGCTTTTATCTTCTCTGGAACAAAATCTGGAGGATTAAAAACAGGACATGATCTTCAGACATTGTTAATTGACTAAATACTTGAAGCATGAGATTTACCTGAGAGAAAGTCGCATCTTTTCTGCTTACCAACAACTGATGCTGCAGCACAAACGATTATAGTTTCATTTAATGCGAAAATAACAAACAAAGCTGCAATCTTTGTGGGAATAAGTACAGTATGACTGACTATTGTAATAACAATGATACTAAATTCCTTACAAACAACGTCGTCTAGTATCAAACTTGAACGTAATTGTGAGAGGCTATGTAAACAAAAATCAACATCTACATCCCACGATGAAACTAGAACAAAATCCAATCGCGGGCTGGACAGTCAATTAAATTAACGCTAATCAATTCTATCGTGTGCTGACAGCATCGAGTTACAGCATTTAACGTTGTGATCAAGACAACATCTATACATAAGTGAGTATCGGTAGAATCCTTCTCATAGAGAAATAAGAATCTCATAAGTTAACTTATGAAATTTATCCACAATTGTAACCGACATACATAGATTCTTGTAAGCGACGGACTTTTTCCGATCCTTGGCAGAATAGGCATAAGCCTCTTGGCAAAGGTGTTGAAGAAACTTCTCCTGAAAATAAGACGAATAAGATGAACTTATGAGATAATTCATGCATCCAAAAGAAGTGAGCTACGAGATTTCCTTTCGAAACAACAGTTTCTGAATTTTCGATAGGGCATACCGTAGCTTTGTTGACGAGAAACAATGCATCCTGGTTAATACGCAAATCTGAATTTTCGCTTTTCATTATAGTCTTTACTCGATTCAACGGAAACTGATAAATCTTCTCGTCCTCTTTCCCATCATCCCTGTCCCCAAAACCAATTTCTAATTTAACTTCCTGTTTTCCCATGCCTCCCTTAGATTTCGACGCGGAGCAGTTCGCTCTCCTGCTCGTAGTTTCAGCTCTCTCGTCGTCAATGACATCTTTTCGAGAATGCGCGGTTGAAGCTGAGGCAGGCAAGACAGCGGACTGCTTGCAAGAGCCGTTGCTGATCTTTCTCTTATAGCTCATCTCCTTCTTTTGTTCTACTTCCATGCTTGATCCACTACTGCATCTCCTTTCGCTTTTCGGCGATGCTTATTTGCGCTAATCCCCTTGCTCCGCCTCCATTTTTTGAAGAGGACATTGTCGACGGATTTTCAGCTGAGATTCTCTTCCCATTTTGGGAACATCTGGGCTTCATCTGGAGCCCTATCTGAACTAGATCGTTACATGGGCCTTTCCAATCCCATTATGGACTCGGCCTTCCACACTATTGGGCTTTTCTTAATGTCATCGACCATACCTTGATAACGTTATTATAAAACTAGTGCACAAACGGTCGTCGCAGATTAAATTTCTAAAAATCTTCGGGGAGTGAGTTCTGTGTAAATTTTTTCGGAACCAGAAAAAATATGAGTGCGAAAATTAATTAACATCGCAAATTTATGAGGTGCAGACATATGATGTTCATAATTTGATCAAATCCGACACGACGTGTAGCAGAATTCGAAGGGGTTCAGTGTTTCCGTTTAAACTTTAAAATTTGATTTTTTGAATTGAGTATGAAGAATAATGTCAATGGAGTTTGAGAGAAAATGAATTCGAAACGTTGAATTAGTTTCTAATGGATGGTTGACAAAATTTATAGTTAATAAACAGTATTTTTTAAATAATCTCTAAAATTTGCTCAAAAAATTGCGAATAATTCGTTATCCACCATTTTTCTCTCTAAAATTATGATTTTTCAATGGCTTTATTCATCATTTAATCGAACTCCTCTCTAGATTTATGTCCTTTTAAGTAGCTTTTTCCCAATCTAATTCCTTCAATAATTCTAAGGATAAAAATCAAGAAAAATCCTAAAATATATGGTAACATAAGTAGAAAAGTCTTCAACTTTGTAAAATGAAAATTAGTCCATAGTGGGGACCATGTGCTGGCCATTCGCTATTCAATTTGGGCTGTTGGTGAATTTATTTTAATTTTATTTAAAATTTATCAATTTTATGATCACATTATGTCAGAATTACTTGAAACTTATCTATAATATTATAAGAAGATATTACAACATGAATATTCTAAAAACATGCGTGGAAAAACATTTTCGTATAAAACATGATGTATGGACATGATTCATACATATGATGACATGCTAACATAATTTAAGTATCAACAACATAATGCATCAAACATCTCCCAAGTCAACCGTAACAAACATTTGTAATATACTTGACTTAACTTAACTATTGACTTATGATAATACATAAACATCAAACAATGTCAATCAAGCACTAATCAAGCTCAAAGCACTTGAGTCAGTGTACGATGCGATACACCCCAACAATATATCATTAATAACATTATCATAAAAATAACAACTTCTAAGATATTCTTACTTAATGGATATCTAAGTAATCAAACGCATCATCTTTATGTCATATCATTTGTGATGTAATCCCACAAAGGGCTAAATACATGCAAGAATTACTCACTTTGATTCCTTAGTTTTAGCTTGTTATTCTGAATTCTTAATGATCCAATGAGCTTGCTTATATACCTGAAGGTTAAGTTCGTGGTTTTCCTTCCTCCATGCACTTCTAACCCTTAAATACCAAATTTCTTGTACTAAACACTAAAACCTCATACTTTGATTTCAAACCCTAATTTTTCTCACACGAATTTAGATAGGATTTTAGAGAGGAGAGAGAGCTGCGAGAGAGAGCTGAAGGTCGTGATGGCTAATAGTTGAAGACTCCAACAAATTTTATTTATTTGGAAGGTGAAGAGTCATGTGGTTCAAACATGAGGTGTGACCATCCAAGCTCACTACCTCTTCATGCGTGAGTTGTCATCATCTTTTTTCACGTGACACTTCCCTATTGGTCCATCCTTAATTAATCATGGATTGACTTTTCTAAAATTTCATTGAAACGTTAATATTTCAGCAATAAGATGTCGACCTCTCATTCAATGTGTCGACCTTAATAAAATCTGAGAGTTTCAAGGGGTGACCCCTTTTAAAATTTTCATAACTTTCATTCCACAAATGAGATTTCAATAATTAAAAAACTCATATTTTTCTTATTGAGTCTTGCGTAACTTTGTAGAAGACTTAAACTTCAAATTATAAGTTTAACCTAATCAAATATACGAAATACTGAACATCGCTCAAAATCCATAATTCTATAGTCCAGTTTTCCTTCATCAACTTCAAATAAACATAACTTCCTCCCCAGAAGTCCAATAGAATTGACTTACCTATCAATCTTCTTATCTTGATGTCTACTACAACTTTGTAGAAGAACACGTTGCCAGTAATGCTCTTCTAAGGCATGATATGATTGTCACACAGAAACTGCTCTCTTACAAAGTTCCAACCGAGTATTTGTTCCAACCTTTGCGGTCTAAAATTAATAATTTTCTCTATACGTTTTTAAATCAAGAAATTCTTGTTTCTGTAGTTTCATCTACTAATCTATTAAATTCCATTAGAAGAAATCAACTTCATGTTAAGACCTTAAAACTTCAAAATTAGGTAAATATCAATATTGTTTCTGATTTGTCAATTCATTACTTCTAAGATGTAATTTTATCTCTATATTCATCTTTTCTTAGCACATTTAATTATTTAACCATAAAACATTATGTTCACATAATGTTATTGTACATAAAAAAATTGGGTGATGGCACCAACATGCGGGTGTTGCGTGTCTGTGACTTGCAGATGTTGACACCGACGCACTGCCCTCCTGTGTTGATGAGTGCAACGCTCTGCGCGAACTATGGTCTTCTTTGTCTTTTTATAAAATTAATTTTTTTTTGCCTATTTAACTATAATTAAGAGTTTTATCCTAATAACTAAGTTATTACTTATAAACTCTAAGGACTGGGTGGGACATGATCCAAAAATATATTTTAGTTTACATTTTATTTATTAATTATAAATATACTTTAATTTTAAATTTTTAAGATCTCGCTAATATCAGATCGTACTAGTTGATTGTAAATTTAAATTTGGTTTAATATGGTACGGAGTTTATAAAAAAATGAATAATCATTAGAGATAAAAAATAATCAAATATAAGATTATCTTCTCGTTTTAATGTAGTAAGAGTATTTTCATGGAGTGTATCAATCACATCAAGTTCTAACCCAAATTTACCAACAAAAAAATTGAAGCACTCTGTACCAGTAGTCACGTGTCAATATGTACATGTCATTAGAAAAGAGGACCAAACCATTAATTTTTGAGTCTATGATATTGAACCCAATTCGACTCGGGTCAATCCATTTGTGTTGCTTTAGCTCCGGCACAAATAACAAAACCCGAGCAAATAATCATGACACAACGACAATGAGCTACCTAACACGTCATGCAAACATCATGAAACTACGGACGGAAGAACTTCATAACATGCTATGTTTTTCAATCTAATACACATGAATTATTACAAGGTACCAAAATGAGAAATGTACAATATGAACACAATATAATCTCTAGTAAATGATGTCTCCAATTTCTTTATTTGGATGACAAAGTTCAACCATTTTTTTGTAAGCATGTGCTCAATTCAATGACTCTTTTATCATTCGTAGCACACTCGTCGTTGGACCACCCATTTTCTCCCTTTTTGTGCTCATTTTTGACTTATCCTATGTAGAGATCCAATGTCCAAGAACTTCGTGCTAATCTATTCCTCGTCACCAAACCCAAAAATCGTTCGATATGGACTTAGATTTGGATGCAATTAATATGAATTTTCAATTGTTCAAGCAAACACTGTCTTGTTCTCTGTCTTGTCCACCGATGAATGCATACTAATAAAACACTATATTTCTTTAATGTCATGGGAATTCAGATTTGGATTTAGATTTGGATTTTATCGGATACAAGAAAGACGTGTACGAGAGATTGCAATGTGACATTATTTAATATATTAAAACTTAGGATAAGGAAAATCTAATTTGGTACGGAGTGGGCAATGACTAATCACCAAATTAGGTCGCTTCTCCACCACATTTATCTTTCCTCTTTATCTTCTTCAATTTATAATTAGTTATAGTAAAAACAAATATTTAATTATAATAATGATAAACATTTAGTAATAGTTTAATTATAACAATAATTAATCATTAGTGATTAAATATAAGAATTTAAATTTTATAATTACGAAGATTTTGGGAAATGTGTAAAGACATTAAGGTCCTCGACGTACTCGAATTTATTGCTCATTACTCTTCCGTCTCCCACCTGCCGTTTGAAGATTTATCTGGTGTTTCTCGCCCCACAGTTCTAGGCTTCTAGCAACAATCTTTTACGTCTTTTTATGACAATTACCTGCCTAATTGTCTTCGTGTAGGAAGATAATTGGAGAATTCATTGACTTATTTGTACCGCGAAACACCTGACTTTTCCACGTCCTTTATACATGAAGTGGTCTATGCAGAGTGAAGGAGCATAGAAGTGAAAACCATAAGAAGAAGAAGAAGAAAAAGAACCGCGCGAAGAGGGAGAAGATGACGTTTTCGTGTTCTTGAGCCATTGAAGCTTAGCTTGGTTCCTTGCTCTTTTTCTTTTGTTTTCGTTTCTTCCAAGCGTTGTATTGTGCAATACGAGGAAGCAGAACACGCATTAGACGATGCCGGAAGCTACGATAAAGAAAAGGAAATTTTCTGAGAAAGCCAGAGGGATTGCTTGAAGATTGTATTTCTGGAAGTTATCAGAGGATTCGGTTTCCATTTTAAGGAGTTGTGTATTGGAATTGCGTTGTTTCGTTGGAATTGGAGGCAATGAGAGGCTTTGGGTTCGTGTTGTTTTTTCTTTTGCTTGTAGATGCATTGGTAATGATATCGTTTTCCGCCAATGTGACCTACGATCATAGAGCCTTGGTAATCGATGGCCAGCGCAGGGTGTTGATTTCTGGCTCCATTCATTATCCTAGAAGCACTCCAGAAGTCTCTCTCTCACACACTCTTTCCCTGACAATCAATTGCGCTTACACCTTCACGCTTTTATTGACCTTTCATAAGTTCTTCTTATTGTCGTTCAATTTGATGTGGTTGGCAGATGTGGCCGGACTTAATTCAGAAGTCGAAAGACGGAGGATTGGACATAATCGAAACCTACGTTTTCTGGAATATACACGAGCCTGCGCAGAACAATGTTAACTTCTATCCTTCAGTTTTGATCCGTTTCATTTTGAGAACTTCGAATTTTTATTCGCTTAGGCGAAAAGAAGGAAACGATGTGTGGTTGTTACGTTGAAAATTTTCAAATATTTCAGCTCGCTTGCTCGATATTTTATGATATTAAAGTTGAAATGCTTCGGGAAGCATGGGATTTAAATAATATTGGCACGTTCTTTCTACGTTTTTCTCCTCGAACATGTATGGAATTGATGTTTTATTGATCCGATGTTTCACGTCACACTGAAACGTTGGCTATTCTCTCTACAGTATGACTTTGAAGGAAGAAAGGATTTAATCAAGTTTGTGAAGCTGGTTGGGGCCGCTGGCCTATTGGTGCATGTACGAATTGGTCCTTACGTATGTGCAGAGTGGAACTATGGGTAAAACCTCTTTCCTTTAGTCTTTTCCAGCTGTTTGATATCTGTGTTTGATTTTGTCCCTGACTTTTAAGCAGTGGTTTTCCTCTGTGGCTGCATTTCATTCCTGGCATCCAGTTTCGAACTGATAATGAGCCATTCAAGGTTCTTTCTTATTAGTTATACAAACCACGCCTCATGCTGCTCATTTTTTTAAAAATATTTCTGGGCTTTCGTTGAGATTTCAAAAGGATCTTTTACAGGTAGAAATGAAGCGATTTACAGCCAAAATTGTAGGTATGTTGAAGCAAGAGAACCTTTATGCATCTGAGGGTGGACCAATAATTTTAGCTCAGGTTAAACACTGAATATCTAATTATGACAGTAAATGGCATCACGTCTTTTTTTTGTGTTTGTGTTTTGATTTGAATCATTTCATCTGCAAGATATTACTTTATGATTTACTAATGGAAGTTGTGTGGCAAAATCTCATTTACCTTCACTCCATCAGATTGAAAATGAATATGGAAATATTGATTCAGCATACGGAAATGCTGCTAAGCCTTATATCAATTGGGCTGCAACAATGGCTCTATCTTTGGACACGGGGGTTCCTTGGGTCATGTGCCAGCAAGCTGATGCTCCAGATCCAATAGTGAGTTATTATAGCACTAACTTCTTGTAGTCTTCAACTTGCTCATGCGAATGACTGCAAAGTAAATTCTTGTTCTATTAATAAAGTTCTTTGTCTAAGGAAGAAACAGAACTTCATATTTTCACTTTGGTTGTGTGTTTACTTATTTTTGTTTGTGCGGTTTTATAGATTAACACGTGCAATGGCTTTTATTGCGACCAATTTAAACCCAATTCTAACAACAAACCCAAAATGTGGACAGAGAATTGGACTGGATGGTTAGTGGTCTCTGTTCTTGATTTGGTATTTACCTAGGGGTGTTTACAAAATGTTCAATGCTCAGAGTTTCCTTTTACTTATACATCTTATGATCTCTGAACATCAGGTTTCTTTCCTTCGGAGGGCCTGTGCCTTACAGACCTGTGGAAGATCTTGCATTTTCTGTGGCACGCTTTTTCCAGTTAGGGGGAACTTTTCAGAATTACTATATGGTAATTTCCAATGCAATTAACAGTTATTGTATGCTTTTTCCCTTTGGAAGACTAACCTAGTCTCAGCTATTTCCATTGAGATATATATCTATATTGGGGAATGATATAAATTTCATTATTTCATGGTTCCTCTTAAACAGTACCATGGAGGGACTAACTTTGGGCGCACAACTGGTGGACCATTTATCGCAACAAGTTATGATTATGATGCTCCAATAGACGAGTATGGTGTGTGCTCTTCCTGTGATGAATTTGTTAGCGATGGATGATCAGAGTGGTTTTTATTTTTCCAATAAATAAGTTACACATTGATGGATAAAATGTAACTTGGCAGAATTAGTTCTAATAATCTGTTCGCTTCTCTCCTTAGGAATTGTGAGGCAACCTAAGTGGGGTCACTTAAAAGATGTCCATAAAGCCATTAAGCTTTGTGAGGAAGCATTGGTTGCCACAGATCCTACAGTTACTTCTCTAGGTCAGAATTTGGAGGTATAATGTGAGAGCACTGAAAGTCGACCAATGTTCATTTCCTTCTTAATCTTTTGAATTTATGCTTTGAAATTAGTTATATGATAAGGTTTCTGTTTTATATATATAGGCTGCTGTCTATAAGACAGGATCACTATGCGCTGCTTTTTTAGCCAATGTGGGCACCAGTTCTGATACTACGGTGACTTTCAATGGAAATGTTTACAAGTTGCCTGCATGGTCTGTCAGCATACTACCAGATTGCAAGAATGTTGCGCTTAATACAGCAAAGGTTTGCTGCTTTATCCCACTACTTGTCATAAGAAAATTTATAAGTTACAACAATTCTCTGGAGATCGTTGTAATCAATAAACGACAACTTTGCATTCATCAATGATGAGTTACATGAAAATGTTGCTCTATTTTTCTTTCTTTTTATCCTTTCTAAAAGTTAGATGTATAATGCACAAAAAACAATCCTTGACAGGTTAATGCTGCAACTATGATTCCAAGCTTTGCTCCAGAGTCAATAAAATTTGATGCTGATGCATCTGAAGCATTGGACTCGGGATGGAGTTGGATAATTGAACCAGTAGGTATCTCAAAAGATGAAGCATTTACTAAACATGGTCTGGTGGAACAAATAAATACTACTGCTGATAAAAGTGACTATTTGTGGTACTCATTAAGGTGTGTGCTATCTTGTTAACCTGTTGTTTTGTGGTTTTCAAGCTTCATCTCACTTTTCAATTCTGATTCTTTTGAAGCATTGACATCAAAGGGGATGAACCATTTCTTCAAAATGGATCGCAAACTGTTCTTCATGTGGAATCACTTGGCCACGCTCTTCATGCTTTTATTAATGGAAAGTTTTCAGGTAAAGTCAATCATGTGTAGTAATTGATATGTTTTGATAGCTTACACTTCAGGTGGTCCATATGTTGATGTAAATTTTTCTTTTCCTATTTGTTAGTGTACAATTTCTAAAGATTTTTTAATTAAAGAAAGTTCATCTCAATGATCCGGAAGTTAATCTAAATAAAATAAAGGCAAGTTCAAACAATTTCAGGTTATTAAATTTTATTAGGTCTCAGAAAAATGCTGCTTTCATGTATTTTCAGTTTAAAGAGAAAACATTTGCAGGAAGTGGAAGAGGAAACAGCAACAATGTTAAGGTGACAATAGAGACAACCATCCCACTTGCACTGGGGAAGAACACGCTTGACCTTCTAAGTTTGACAGTTGGCCTTCAGGTTCAGTTACCTTGATAAAATTATTAGATATGTCAGAAGTAACAATGGTTTGTATTGGACTCATTATTTTACAATGATATGTTCTCCTGGATATGTACATACGAACATCTTGGCTTTAGAATTAGCTAACACAGACCTTATTAATATATTGTATCAGAATTATGGCGCCTTTTTTGAAAAATCGGGTGCTGGGATCACTGGGCCTGTGAAACTGAAAGGGTCAGCTACTGCGGTTGATCTCTCTTCCCAGCAATGGACTTATCAAGTAAGTTGCTACCTGAATGAGGGCAACAAAGATGCAGTTCTCCGTTAGTCTAATGAAATCAGAAGGCTGAATGTTTAATCAATTTATCTGCTAGAATAAGTCGTTATTTATAGAAGGCAAGAAAACATTTTTTGTCTTTAACACTCTTTTTTTGTGATATGTAGATTGGACTTCAAGGTGAAGATTTGGGACTATCTAGTGGAACGTCTTCCCGGTGGAGTTCGCAATCTAGCTTGCCCAAGAACCAACCTTTGATTTGGTACAAGGTAGTTCATTTAGACAAGATCTAATACATGATTCTAAAATTCAAATTTTATTAATTGCACAATGCGCCATTGACTTCGTTATATTGTTTATGGTAACAGCTGTTCCTGCTATTTGCAAGAGCTTATTTGTTATCTAACTTGATAGTTTGAATCTCGAATTTCATGTTCAATTTTTAGTATTTGGCTGGTTTGCGGATGATAGTAACTTTGCTTCACACTGATGATGACTATTTGGCTTACTTTATTGGACATTAATGATGAGACACGTTGTGATTCAGACAACATTTGATGCCCCTGCCGGCAGCAACCCAGTAGCGTTGGATTTTACAGGCCTGGGAAAAGGCGAGGCATGGGTAAATGGACAAAGCATTGGGCGTTACTGGCCAATATACGCCTCTCCAAATAGTGGTTGCAATAATGCCTGCAATTACAGAGGATCTTACAGTTCTACGAAATGCGTAAAAAATTGTGGCAAGCCATCGCAGACTTTGTAAGCAACTTGAAATTTCATCAGGGAAGATATTTCAAACATTAATATTGATTGTTTTTTCTTACAGTTATCACGTTCCTCGTTCATGGATGAAACCAAGTGGAAACATTATCGTACTTTTTGAAGAAATCGGCGGTGATCCAACCAAGTTATCATTCACAACCAGACAAATTGAGAGTTTGTGCTCACATGTTTCGGAATCACATCCACAGCCAGTGGATTTTTGGAATGTCGAGTCAGAGACGAGAAATAAATCAGGACCTATACTATCTCTTGAGTGCCCTACGAATCAGATAATTTCGTCCATCAAGTTTGCCAGCTTCGGCACTCCCGGCGGGACCTGCGGCAGCTTCCACCACGGAAAATGCAAAAGCACAGACGCAGTTTCAATAGTGAAGAAGGTGATATCATACTCGATTTGAAGCTAAATCCATCGTACCAATTCATCTACTTACCAAATTGTTTTCAGGCCTGCATCGGATCAAAGAGTTGTAGTGTTGCCGTGTCGGTTGACACCTTTGGCGATCCGTGCAGAGGAACAACAAAGAGCCTAGCAGTTGAAGCTTCATGCACATAGAAGGGCTCCACACTTGGATGCCGACAACGATAGCAAAAGCTTTGTCGTGAAAGGTAAGAGTCTCCGATCGAATAAATGCTTTAAAGTATTATAGAAGTAAATGCAAATGATAGGAGGGGATGGGCAACGAAAACAGATTATGCTCCTTTGCAATTGCTGCCTCTATTTTGTTCTTATTTTCAGTACCAATTGGAATATAAATAATCAATAATACCATGAGAGCTTTTTCCATTTCTCTACCCATTATTTATAAATAATATTCAATATTAGTTTTTCAAATTACAGAATTGAATAACATTGTTCATGTTAAGTATATTATGATTATGAAAAAGTTAGATAATTGTTCAAATATATTCCATGATCATAATTAACAAGCATTTTAATTCAAATCCGTGTTTCTCACCACCGATCGTAATTAATTCATGCGTTCAATCTCAAAAACATAAAAGCTCGAGAAAGAAATAATCATATGCTTATTTCTTTCATGTGATATCAACCATGGTCGTTCCATGTGACACAGGAATTTTTCCAACTATTTATCTTTTACACAACCAGAAAGAATGCTGTATAAACTATCTGAAAACAAGAATTACGGGCACGAGCGTCGATCATACCTTCATCGTTTTCTATGATTGAAATATAGGAAGATCGTTTATGAACCTCTGTTGGGTGTAAACCGGATCCCCTTCTTTGAAGGAGACAATCGCACTGGAGGAAGCTTCTACGCCTACTTCCCCTACCATTTTCAAGAAGTAGCTATGCCTGCAGAGACAATGGTCAGAACCCACAAAATTGTACTGATCAAATCGACAAAGACTAAAGTAACGTTATACCATCGAGTATCTGCTGTTAATTCAGGGTGAAAGGCTGTCCCTAACAGATTTCCTTGCCTGACTGCTACTATTACTTTTTCCTTGCGTTCTTTCTCCTGATACATTCGAACTCAATTTGACATACATCCCATGGAGAGATGACATTTCATGTCATGTTCAAAGAAAATTACAGTCATTTAATGGGAGATCAAAAACAAAGTGGTTTCTAAGTATCCTAAGAACCGTACTCATTTTTTTCTTTTGTTCGCAAAGCGATCAACATCTAAAAAATCTATTAACTGGTAGTTTAGGCCGGGAATATTAAACCAACTAACCAAGACATAAGGTGGACCTAGATATTTTTAATCTTAGTAATTCATTTATCCTTCTTGGGGATTCACATTGCAATTGAAAGATCTTCTAGTTCATAAATGAGTGTCGATACCACCAGCAAGTTGAATAGCACCAGTTCCATTATTAGACTGTATAGACCTCGCTTTAGATTCAATTCACAATAAATAGCACAAATCCTGGAATCATATTAAAGAAAACAGACATTATTCTATGCATTATGTAAGTCAATAATATAACAGTTGCATTTGCAAAAGAGGGCAGAGATATTGCAAACCTCTGTGTTTTCACTAGCCGGATTCAAAGTGGACATGTAGTTGGATGAAACAGGACAATCAGCCAGCACTTTTACTTCAGGTCCGACTTCAAGAATAGCAGGGGCACGAATGAAGACTCCACGAAATGTTTCAGGACCGCCTTCCTTGGATACAAGTTCTGGTACTAAAAGCTCTGTCTCGAAGCTTTGAAGCTAGAAAAAAAAAATCATGAATTTGTCAAACTAAATATGAGAAAAGGTGAGAAGCAAAACATTATCTTCTAAGTTGAGGCAGCCATTATATGAGTGAGAATTTAGGTTATATAACAGGGACAAGACAAACCCCACAATAAGAATTTTAATAAAGTGCAGTGGCATGCTACTGTAGTTTTTTGCAAATTAAAGATTACGCAATCCAATTATTTTCATGTGAACAGTACAAATTACAAATTACAGTTATTCTCAAAGGACTAGTATCAAAAGAAGCAGCACAAATTACATCTGAAAAGTTACCTGACTCCCGAAGAAGTTTCTGTGAACAGTACAATCAAGGCCTCCTACAAGCTCTTGTCCTCCAGTTTTCTGACCTGAAAAAAAAAACAATCATTCCATATTTTTATTGAGTTTCGTGCAGCTGATTTTCCGCCAGAAGGAAAACCAGTTTGCAATCAAATGTGAACGAAATGCATAACTGTAGACCATAAAGGACCACAACTCACCTGAAGCTTTTTCCGCCAAAAATATAAGTCCAGCACAAGTGCCCCAAACAGGTTTTCCCATCCTCACAAACTCTCTCAAGGCAGGAAACTGCAGATACAAATGCAACATCAAGTTTTACAGGAGTCGGAAACCTAGCACTACGTAATATAATCAATTATCTTAGCACGAGATAACTCCAAAATGATTACATGCACAATCGAATCCGCACGCAAAAAAAAAAAAACAGAATGGAAACCACCTCCTCAATCTGGAGGATTTACTTTTTCAAAGAATGAAGCGCTGAGAGCGTAAAACGTGCAATGGAAGTTGACAACACAGCAGTAACAGAATTAAACAAACAAGACAGAGAGATACCAAATTATGGTACTCAGCTAACTTGGCCATGGTAGTGCTCTCTCCACCAGGAATGATGAGGGAGGCGATACTGTAAAGCTGCTCAGGCTTCCTTATCTCGACGCCCTTGACTCCGAGCCTTCTCAGCGCTAGCGTCGTCGTATACACAAGAACAGAGCCTCAGCATCTGCGTATATTGTCCACAGTGAGGAGAAAAAGGAGAGTACCTGCGATGTGTTCGTTAAAAGATCCCTGTAGAGCCAAAACGCCGACGATAGCCATGGTCGGATTGGGAACCTCGAATCCGGAATTGAATTCACCACCTCTCACTTTTCGTGGAGCCTTTCAATTTTCCTTCTTATGTTCTAACTCTCAAAGATCACCGTTCATTTTAGAAAGATGTTTCCACGTGTCCTACCATCTGCTTTTGTAGATGTTTTGCCCTACCCGTCTCGAGGTTCCCCGTGCATTTTATAATCCTTTATTAGCTTTTCCAATAATACCGTAAATTTTTAGTTTAATCTATTAACCCTTCAAGTTTAGTACTATATCAACAACCCACTATTATAATTCTGTTAAAAATTGCCATGTGCACATGCAAAATAAATTAAAACAATTACAGAATTGGTCGGATATAAACAATTGTCTCATGCGAACAATTGTCTTGTGGGAACAATTATCTCGTGGAAATAATCAGATAAGAGCAATTGTCTTGTGGCGAAAGTTTGGAGGGTCGAGCCATAATCAAATATCGTGGGCGCTTCGAATGCTAAATGTTCCAGAAGACGTATGCATTTTTACTATTACTGATTGATTTTGATATGATTGATTGCACTTGAAGTCTTACAAAGTCAATGAATGAGTGAACATGTATTGAGATAGTTGAGTATATCAGTACTTGACTTTTTAATTGTTAAGAGGAGTTCACAGACCATATTATGGTTTAATTTTTGAATGATCATCAATGTCTCGTTCATTAATTTCTTGTATATCAAAAAATAGTGAATCGAATATATGACATGGTTAGTAGGGGTGGGCAGCCCAAACCAACCCAAAAACCCAACCCAACCCAAACGGTTTGGGTCGGGTTTGGGTTGGGTTTTGGGTCTAAAAATAGGTTTTGGGTCGGGTTAATTTAATTTGATTTGGGTTGGTTTGGTTTTCGGTTTTTTCTCATAACCCGAAAACCAAACCAACCCAAATCATCATCGGCTCCCGAGTCGTCGTGCGCCTCTCGTCGCCTCGGGTTAGTTTTTTTGTTGTTTCGAACTTTGTTTTTCTATTTCAAGAAATCCGTTTTTTAAACTCATGCAGATATTTGTATTGGATATCATGTATTGGACATTTTGCATTGGATATTTGATACATTTATTTATACTTCTAATTTTTTTAATTCGATATATGAACCGAATCAAACCAACCCAACCCAAACCGAAACCGTTTGGGTTGGTCGAAATATTTTTATTTGGTTTGGGTCGGGTTTTGGGTTTTGCGTAGGAACCAAAACCCAAATGGGTTGGGTCGGTCGGATAACAACCCAACCCAACCCAACCCATGCCCACCCCTAATGGTTAGTTAAAATATGGTAATTTTTGAGTAGTGAAAATATAATTCAGCTGTGCTTGAAGTATGAATATGGGGCCATTGTCCTAGAGAAAAAAGTGACTTTGAGTCTATAATTTGCAGGATAATGATCAAGATAGTTCAAATATGTCGATAACATCTAGAAAGAAGGAGATTTGATTTTGACTCGTAGCATCGGGAAGTGATTTGAACGTATTGGAGCCTTGGGCATCATTTGTTGGCACGCGGACAAATCATCCGACATTGCTTCGCTTCAAAATCACGAGTAACTAATAATGATGTGCGAGATACCATTAGTAGATGATTGATTTGTGTTGTCATAAATCTGTTGAATGTGTCAATCGTTATCTATTTCGATAAATTTATTCTTTTGAACTGTGACAGATTTTGAGTTGCTATGTACTACGAGAAATTTTGAGTTTGATTGAACGATTATAATCCAAAATTCCATGCTCGGACCACTTTCCAATATTAGTCCAAAAAATTGACAAAAAACAGTAGAAAGTAGAACAACTTAAGTAGTCTCCAAGTAAAGTTAGCTTCTGAGGACAGCCTTTGAAAGAGCTATTCTATTGCTCGAGACCAGGGTGTTCCCAGTCTTTGGCAAAGTAATTTTTTTTCTCTTCCAACTCTTTCGGCTATGGCACGAGGAGCGTCCTAGCAGCATCCGATTACTCGCTTTAAAATGAATAGTATTCTTTCCCCTTTGATTGGATCCAACAACAGCATCATGTACGCATCCAAAATCTCTTTCAGAGTATCGAAAGCCTCAATTTTTTTTCGAAATGTGATTGACTAGATGGTCAATTTGAAACAATGTTCTTTTTACCCTGCCTGGTAATGGAGATTCAAATTGCTAAGATCTAATCTCATTCCCAAACCAGGAACTTTGCTGTTGGTCTTTAAATATAATGCTTTCTCCGACTGCATTCAGATGACTAGCTTGTTTGTAGCTCTATTAAGATCAGTCCAAAGTTTATGTTGTATGAATTCTCAGGCACGTATCGGAGTGGTACTCTAATCTCGGCCATGCAGAGAAAGATTGGATGAAACATACTGTAAACAAACATTCATAAGAAAGAGTAATACTACGTAATTGGTTAGTTTCTTAGTTTATCAACAATTTAACATATTGAATCTAGAAACTCAAATGCTTGCACTATCGTGAAGGTCTTCATGGCAAGAGGTCGTGTTGTTGGTGCAAAAGGGGACGGGTGGGCTAGTGGGGGTATTTCAATATCAAATTAAAATGTTATAGTTAATTTGAAATTTTTTGGAAAATTACATGTGATGTAATTGTAACGTAACACACTCTTGAATGACCAAGCAAGTTATATCCTTCAATTTTGCATCACCTCCTTGTCTCCTACCATACTTGGGAGTGTGGCGGGGTCAAAAAACTTCTACTTCTTGCAACCTAAATTTTTCTTCTTTAATCGCTTGTTTCGGTCAACATATTTGTGTCGGGGTCGATCGAAAACTCAGAATTTTAAAGTGTCTACCATTCATCGACCAAATTCCTTTTTCACTCGACCTAAACTCTCAAGTATAGGCAAATGTTCTTTTACATGGATGTGTCGACCGTTTATTTTAAAGTCATGTGATATTTCCCTTTTATGTTGAGCTATATAGTCCAAAGTATTGGACCTTAGGTGTAATTTACAAAAATCAATTGTCATAGTAGATGTGCTTATCCAAGCCTTATAATGCATCCGCACTCTAAGCGCCCACGACATTCGATTGTGACTCTTAGCTTTCGTCACAAGATAATTGCTGCTACATGAGCAACAATCTTTCGAAACAATTGTCTTTCATGAGAATCGAGCTCGTGACCTTGGCTCTAATACTACTTGTAGGATCTTAGTCGCAACTAATGTTACCAAAATCAAATTGGTGATAGTAGATGAGCATAACTTAGTCTTACAGTGCATCTAATATTCTAAGCGCCAGCAACATTCAATTATGATTCGGTTCTTCAAGTCTCCGCCACAAGACAATTGCTACTACCTATCCAACACTATATGTCAACCTACAAACAAGGCATTTTGTCATGCTATTGAAAGTGCGGTCTAAACTATTTTGGATCGACCACATCTTTTACTTTCAAAATTTCTCTCTACTGAATGTGTCGACTAACATTCTGTTTGGTCGATCTATTCATTTTTCCTCCAATATTCTTGGTTCTAGAGGTGTCGAACGAGACTCATAAGGTTCGACCCAAACTCCAATATTTTCGACCTCTTTCACTCGAAGTGTCAGATGACTAATCGAAGTATCAATCAAAACCCTTAATATTTTGACATGTCATCTTCATTATCTTAACTACCCTTACCGGCAGAAAGTCAACCATATTTTCTGATCTCAACACTTTATTGCATTCATTCAACATTTTTGAAAAGATAAAACGATCCATAATCTCGTATGATCAACACTATTTTTATACAAATGATGGTTGATGCAAAATTCAATACAAGAAGTTATGTTTCGAGGACAATGTTGAAATTAAGTTACTTTTTACTCTTTGGATATCGCTAATTTGGTCGCCATCAATCGTCGGTTGGCAGGAGTATGGGGGTCGGGTTATAAACAAATCAATCGAAAATCAACCTAGTAGATTTTTGTTACAAGTGGCTAAGTTATTTTTCAAGTTTGAATTTTTTTTAACGGTGCAAAATCTAATCAAATGCTAGGTTATTATGCAGGTCAAATAAACCCAGCTGACACCTTTAATAGCCAAGTAGCTAAGAGAATTAATTTATCCAATAATTAAGAGCGGAAAATCGCTAGTCTAATAAAAAAAACTGTTAAGGCGCATTTGTTAATTAATTCATACTTCAAGCGTCATTTTGTAAATTATCCAATTTAAGTAAATTTTGGTCTTCGCTTAAATAATTAGATTTAGATTGATTATGTGGTTATCTTGGATGCAAATGTTGAAGAAGAAGCCAACAATCCCTGTGCTACGGAACGTACCGACTGAATTCTGAAATTGACGAGGTACATTTTCAACTGTTTCACCGGCCGGTCGTCGTCTATATTTTCAGCTGAGCGCGATATTTCGTCGTCTTCTTCGGAAGCGTTACAGTTAAATTTCCTTTTCTTATACCAGGCTTTATTTTTCCTTGTTTACGCTATCCCTTTATTAAATTCGTCCGTTTGGGTCTCTTCCATGGGGTTTCGAATCGGCGCTGCTGGCCTCCTTTTGATACCATTTATTGGTAGTTTTGACTTCTGTTTATGGTTTTTGTTTTCGCTTGTCTGAGGCGTTCTGGGTTGTGTTTTCTTTTTTTTTGTATTGGGATTCAATAAATTTGGGATTTTGTTTGTTTATTTATCATCATTTTCGTACATTATTGTGCTTTGGTGTTTTTGCCTTTCGATTTGGTTTTAAGGGGCGAAGGCTTTCAATTTCGTTGCACCATTACCTATCAGGTCTGACGAGGTGGAGTTTTGAATTGGTGCCTTTTGTTTTGTAGTAATTCGATGATTTTTTGTGCGTCCTGTCTTTGGTAATTCAAGTAAAAGAGTCTAAATTCGTCTGTGATTGCGATGCTAATGGTCATTTTTCTTTCATTGTCCACTGGATGAGCTTTTTTTTTTTATTCCCACCGCTATAAGTGTGATTCAAGGAGATGATGATGGTTCTCAACTGTAATGTTTCTATCTTTACCAGAAGCTTTATCCACTTGACTGAATGGCGTCCACTGGAGTAAAAAAGGTGATCAGGGCTTGCGGCCCTTATTTCATCTGTGAGGTGTGTTTATTCATTCTTTCAGAATGTTGTAGACCTCCAAGAAAACGTTTTGAAACATTCAAATGATATTTGATTGATGGTTTAAACTTAGTATGTGTTCGAAAATTTTCAATATTAAATATGAATTTCGGATGGCGTTCACTTGTTGGGGACATTGGAACTGTTTTTTGATACACTTTCGTGGATGACCATAAAATATGAAACTCTATTCTTGGCTTCTATTATTTTTCCTTGTTCTTTTTAATTTGTTGTGGTTGGTTTTATTCTAGGAGATTTCGATTATTTTGTTGGTAAGCTCAGGGTAATATTTTTCTTACAGGTTTCAGTGTAAAGCTGTTCTTGAATATAGTTATAAAACTACTTCAAATTTCAAATACACATGATACGTGAAAGTAGTTTTGTTGCCACAGTGATGGGCTGTTGTAATTGCTTTGGGATCACTAGCAAGCCCAAACGAGTACTGAGACCCACATCTGGCTTCAATAATTGCCATTCGCGGGATCTTTTGTTGATGGATAATGTGGAAGATGAGGTCGATTCTTCGTATAACGGGGATGCCACCAATACATCCTATGGGGATGAAAGTGAGACGCCTAGCCGAGCTAAAAGTTCTGAAGAGATTTTGAAATATAGATTACAGAATGATTTGATTTGTAGGCTACATCCTGTCAAAGAAACAGACAAGGTTGTTCGAACAGAGGTAAATGCAGGCTTATCTTTTGAAGCTCTTGATCTTGACGCTGGAAAATGTAAATGGTCATGGTTTGATCAAATGGTTTTGGTGTGGTAAATCATCACTTGCTATAAGTATTCTTAACACTTAATTGATGGGAAACTGATTGCTACCTGGCATGTTTTTTTTTTGTCATTTGGACTTTGGACTTTTTCCAATTTCTTGTCTTTGGATTTGGTTTGAATGGTAAACAATGTGGGCGAGTTAAGTTAGCATAAGTTCAAATGCTAAAGTTAGGGAAATTTGACATAACTGGTTTTACTGCATAACTTCCCCATTCCAATGTAGATGATGAAGCATTTTTCAAATTGTTTGCATGGTTTTCGTTCCACTTGAATTATATATCAAAATGATCGCAGATTTAAGGTTTATGCAATCTGCTACTTTTTAGAATGCAGTTAAGTCATTTGTTTGTAAAACTGCTGATGAGGGTAAGTTCTGGACGTCGATCAGAGAATTATTGGTGCTAATGCTATATGGATCCCATCTTCTTCATTTTTTTTCAAGTTTTGGATAGGAAAGGATCATGAGGGCATTGTTTTTCATGTTTCTTTCATATTAATAAATTTATTTCTTGTTTTGATGGGGTACTGAATTGTATTAGGTGAAGAAAATACAATGGGAATATATGCAATCTTATCTGTTTGAATGTTTCATTCAGGATGAGAATGGGAATAAGATGGTCAATCAGTACGTTAGGGAGTATAAGATTGGGTCCGGCAGCTATGGGAAAGTGGTGAAGATCATCGCGATGCCAAATTCTTTATTTTTCCTGCTTAATGCATGATTTATTTAGGCTGATGCTCATTGCACCTATGCAGGTTCTGTACAGATGCCTTGATGATGGGAAGCACTACGCAATCAAGGTTTCTTGTTATGTTTATTTTGAACTCTGTAGAATAAAATACACATTTAAGTCAGAAATTTGAGCCACACAGAAGTCTCGTGTTGATTTTATTTTAAGTGAATTCCATATACAGGCCTTTCATAAGTCCCACTTATCAAAGCGTCGAGTAGCGCCTTCGGAGACTGCTATGACTGATGTTCTTCGAGAGGCACGTGTTTTATCTGTATCAGCAGACTTATTTTTTGACAATTTTTTTACATTACTTATGGTTTTCTTGCTGTCATCTTTGTTCTGTTTTGCTTCCTGTACAAGCTGCTGGTTGAGCCATCTGCTGCTCCTTACAGGTTTTAATTATGAAAATGTTGGACCATCCCAATATTGTTAATCTCGTTGAGGTGATTGACGACCCTGAATCAGATCATTTTTATATGGGTAATTACTGCTTCTTCGTTTTCTTGTCAGCTTTGTCAAACAATCTTTAAAATTAGTAATAAAAGCATAATTCAGCTGATTTTGATCTTCATTCTTCACTCAAATCTATTTTTAGTTCTGTACAGTTCTTGAATATGTTGAAGGCAAATGGATTTGTGAGGGCACTGGCCCGAGAAGTGGTTTAGGTGAAAATATTGCTCAGAAGTACTTCCGTGACATAGTCTCTGGTCTAACTTATCTCCACGATCACGTATAATCCTATGATTCCACCTTCCACTTTCTCCATCTCTCTGAAAAACTCAATCTTGCATGTGCTTAGTAGCTTGTTTATCAAATATTATTTACATTTTTAAGTGGATAATCCAAATTTTTATTATATATTTTTTCTTTTGGCAACAGAACATAGTGCATGGGGATATTAAGCCTGATAATTTGTTAATAACTCGAGATGGTACTGTGAAGATAGGTGACTTTAGTGTCAGTCAGGTTTTTGAGGTATTACTCATTTAAATGACTATTTTCAATCTTAAGTGATGCACAATGTGGAAGATAATAACCTTTTGTTTTGCAGGATGAGAATGATGAACTTCGCAGATCTCCAGGGACTCCAGTTTTCACAGCACCTGAATGCTGTTTAGGTTGGATAAGCTGTTTTTTGCAATGTCTTTTTATCAGCATTAAAATGTGGAGAAACTATATTTTGATTTACTTTTTTACTCAATGTCGACTCTTGAAGGTCACGCCTATCATGGGAAAGCTGCTGACACTTGGGCAGTCGGGGTGACTTTGTATTGTATGGTTTCGGGACAGTATCCATTTTTAGGTGACACACTGCAGGATACGTATGATAAGGTATTTTAATTCTCTCTCTCTTTCTCTCCCCCCTCTCTCTTACTCTCTCTCGTTAATGGTTTCATTTCATTTAGATCCTTAACAACCCGCCTATTCTGCCTGTGAATATCCAACCTCCATTGAGAAACTTACTTGAAGGAATTCTTTGCAAAGGTGTGACATTTATTAATTTTTCTGCAATTTATATTTTTAACCTTCCTGTCCTAGCATCTGCTCTTGCTTATGTAGACTTGGCTTTTTTTGTAGATCCAACGCAGAGGATGACTTTAAAAGATATTTTGGAGCATTCGTGGGTGATTGGAAGTTTTGGTCCTGTCCCTCGGTATTTATGCTGGTGCAAGCGGAAGAGCTTGTTGACCGAAGAATCGAGTCTCCAAAGCAAAGAAGATACCAGGACGGAAAAAGTATTCTCGTAATTTTGACTAACCAAATTCATTGATCTATTCTGCATTTTGTTTTGTGTACAGCTTTTTGAGATGATGCTCTTTTCCTCCTTTTTTATACGTGTTTTTTTTGGGAATTTTGCCTCGTATTGAGCCTGCATATTAGTGACCAACGAAGCCAGCTTGATTGTTTGGAAATATGTTGCATGCTTTCTGTGTTTTGAAACATCTGTTGTTTTCAGCCTTAAAGCATCTGAGATGTTTGATGAAAATAATGAATCCGGTGACATTTTTTAGACCCTCGTCTTCTGGTTGATTTTCTGTTTCCTGCTGTTCTTTTAGCTTATACCTTCGTGACAACACAGATTGAAGTGGAAACAAATATTTTAAGGCATCAGTTGTCTCCAAATCTAAGACACTTGTATTTTTTTAATAAATATTTATTTACACGTCCATAACTATTTTCAATAAATACTTCTAACTGCTATTCTTAACAAGAATCATATTGAATTTCATGTAATTTTAATGAATATTAACGTTGAGATTTTCATTAAATGTTTTCTTAATTTTGTTAAAATTTAACTATGTTTTGTTTAATCTTCATTGCTTTTGCATTAATATCTCATCTTCTGGTAGTGAAATTGGACAAGTCTTCGGCGGACAAAACTTCATTCTTACTAAAATCGGAGACCAGAAATTGTTGGCCAAGACAAAACAGTGATAGAAGGGAAAAGAAAAGAAGCTAAGTTCAAGGAGTAGGAGGTTGATTCCTTTGAAGTCCAAATGTTCTATTTTCTGGTAACTGGAAGTCAAGGTCGATTAAGTTTTATATACTTTCCTGGGGTGTTCTTTAATTGTGAAACTTGGTCAAATTTTGGGGTAGACGAACTTTATACTGAGCATTAAAACCCAATCAATATTTGACTGAAGGAGTCAATGATCGTCAGCGTCAATTACTATTGGCAATCGAGTCGGCTCAAGGCGGCTTGAGCTCGGGCCGGTCGGCTCGTCGAGCCTACCAAGCCAAACGAGCCGAGCCGGCTTGGTCGAGCTTTTTAAAAAAAAAATTGACTCGAGCAGGCTCGCGAGCCTCGAGCGAGCGATCCGAACCGAGCCAGTCGAGCCTAAATGAGCCGAGCCAAACGAGCCCAACATAGAAATTTTGTTTTCGTATATTGAAGTTTTAACTTTCCGTATTATGTAATTTTAAATTTTGATGAAAAATTTATGCTTATTGTTTTCTTCAATCAAAAATTTTTTTTGCATGATAACGTTTTATGTATCTCCTCCATTATGCTAAAGAAACACGAAAACAATAGCATCAAATCAATATCTCAAAGAAACTCGAAAACAAAAGCATCGAAACATCAAATCAATAACATTCAACATATATAGGATTCGATTTGAAATCAATTCGTGAAAGACTTAACAATTAATAATCATGCATTGTACGAATAAAAAAGATTGCAGAAGAACAATGCGGTCCGCGGTCGACACATAGTTATGATGCGGTCGACATCATAAAACACTCTGTATTAATCTGCGGTCGACCCTTTAGTATGCGGTCGACACCATAAAATGCTCTGGAATGAGCTACGGTCGACACCTTAGTAGATGGTCGACACCAAGTGGATCTGTTGTCGACACCATGTAGCTATATGGTCGACACCATGTATGTAACGATCAGATTCTCGAGCCGCCGCTTGCTACTTTTCTTACTGACTTACTTACTGACTTACTTACTCGCTGGCGACCCAAGAACCGGTCCGTTACTGGGTTCTTACTTACTTACTTACATTACTTTCTTACATTGGTGGAAAACTTGTTACTAAAATTTCTAAAAACTATCTTTAGTTTATAAAATAGTTTACAAGAAAAATCGTCGAATAATAAAAACATACATTTGAATTCTACCTTTAAATAAAATACATAAGCATTTAATAATTTAAATCTGTAGCGGAAGAAAATTACTTCAACGTAAGATACATTCATTTTCAAAACCTTTGTAATTCATCACTCCAAAATGACATATACATTTTAATTACATCTTCAAAACATTCAAAACATTTTATATTATAACTGTGTGTGTGTCATGCGTCACTTCCCGTCGGTCGTCACTCAATAACTGTATCATTTGGACACTCATCTGCTCTAACTCTTTGATCAGTCATCTGCACTCATTCTTCCATTACATTCCCTACATTGCAAAGCCTAAACTATGAGCCTAAAGCTCAGTAAGTAACATGACTATAAAAATGCAATGCATGAGTATGCTATGTTGTTGATAAAACAATACACAATTTCATTCACGTTTCTTAGGTTTCATATCTTCTTTATCTTTTGAAATATTATAGGATCTCAAGAACACTGCCTTCTACCTACTTCAACTTCTACTGGGCCCACTTACATTACTGCTTGGAGTGTTCAGACCTGTAATAACCATTTACTTTATTGTTCTGATATTCAAGTTCTTAATTCATCGGAGACGAAACATAATTAGTGTCTCATACCACCACTTATATCTCGTTTACCTCTAACTACATTGTAAAACAATGCATGAAATCATTTCGTTGACATTTTGTAAAACTATGATGCATGACTATGTGACTATGAAACATTACTACATTATGACATCAAACATAATATGAAAACAAACATACAACACACATCAAACATACATCTTAATCTTTGCAATGCAGTCTCACTTAAGGGCCAAACAATCTTAATATTAACTTACCTTAGCAGCTATCTTGAATCAATCCACTTGAGTCCCTTTTTAATCTAATTGAGGACCTAAACATATAGATCATTTAAAGATCAGAAATCACGTAACATGAGTTGTTTTATTGCATAAAGTCATAACTTTTATCCCAACTTCAAACAACTATAACTTCCTCGATAAGAATCCATTTGTGATGCTTAAGGTGTCAAATTGTTCCTTAAAGAGTCCACTGTAACTTCTTAGAAGACACTAAATTCAGAAAACAAGAGTATGCATTGCTTTAAATCCAGAATCGGTCGACCGCTTAAATCAAGGTGTCGACCGCTGTTCATAAACAGAGAGCATGCATTTTGGAAATCGGAAACCAGTCGACCATTACCGGTCGACCTAACTTACAAAACGGTCGTCCGAATTCCTCTCTCAATTTCCGTCTACTAACTTGCAACATCCATAACTTTGTGTACAAAGCTCCAAATTGAGTGATTCAAAAGGCTATAGATCACTCTAAGAGTCTACTTTAACTCTTATGAAGAAAACAATTTCCAATTCGTATCACATATCGATCGAATCTTCAAAACCCTAACTTTGAACATAATCAATTGATTTCACATTTCTTGGCATGAAATCACTCGTTTTTATCCACCAAATCCAAACAATACCATCATTTTAACATCACTAGACCTAAGAGAACTTTAAAGGATAGAAAAATACCTTGAACTTCAGTCTCCACGAAAGCCTTAGAATTTTCCACTTCACCTCTCTTGAGATAACTCATTTTCTCACTTTTTTCTCTCACAAAGCCTCTTTTATTTCTCAATCTCACTCTCCTTTGTCAAGACGTGAGAACTCAGAGAGAAATAAGAAGAAATCGTGCTTGAAGGAAATGGCAGACCATGCCTTCTTATGTCCTTAATTAAACAAAATCAACCTTTCCCTTACATCTACCAATAAGATTCCTCCAAGTTTTGGCTGACTTTTCAACTTAAATCGAGGAAGGTATCGACCGCTCGTCCATGGCGGTCGACCGGTTGACAAGGTGTCGACCGCTTAACCATTATTTCATTCATCACCTTCAACCTACTAATTCACTAATATCCAAAATACCTTAACACTCTAATATTTAAGCAACATTCATAAAAATAATCTTAAACGCTTTCATCTTAAAGTCACAAATTCTTAAAATAAATGAGGGTTGTTACAATGTATCAATGCGATCGACACTTACTCTTATTTCAGAAAAATGACCTTCTCATTGAAGAATGAAAAGTTGCTTACATTAACATTGTCGACATTAACATTGATTACAATTGTTAACGTTTACAAGAACTACGGAAGCACAAGATGTGTAATCAGATAATAAATTCCCGAGCATTCTTTGGTGGCTTCAAAAAATGGTTGCAAAAATTCGAGAAATAGATTAGTCATATCACAACTACAAATATCCAAAGTAAAACATTGTGTCTTTTGACTAATAAAATCACAAATGACGTTCCAATACAGTCTAGAATTTTCTAACATTAGATATGTTGAGTTCCACCGAGTTGAAACATCGATTTTTAGTTTTCTCGATACTCTTGTTGTCAGGCGTTTGACGAAGAAATAAATAAAATTACATATTTAATTGCATCAATATGCGGTGATACAAATTGCATGTCATCTTTAATAATCAAATTTAAAATATGGCAAACTCACCGCACATGAAAAAATGGAAGACTGAGTACTATCGAAATGAAAATATTTTTTAAAATGATTAACACAAACATCATTAGCGGAAGCATTATCTAACGTAATACTAAAAATTCTATCTCTTATATTGTATTCTTGTAGCATACCAACAATGTATCGATAAATTGTGATATCTGTAGGATCGAGATTAACCTAAGTGGGGGGGGGGGAATTAGGTTAATCCAAATTTTTCGATGTTTAACTCAATTCGTGGAATATATTCAATTTCGAATTATATCTCTAATGCGGAATAAACAAAAGACAAGAGATTAAGGATAGAGAGATGACACCAGGTTTGTTAACGCGGTTCGGACGAACCTTTGCCTACGTCCGCGCTCCAAGGGTTCTCCTTGAAGATTCTTCAGTCTCGAACCTTCGAGCTCACTATGATTGACTTACGGGTGTCAATCAAACCTTTACAACAATGACTCTTCTTTATAAGAGGCGTCACCCCTTTTTTTCACGGTTCTTTCAATTACAAGAGATTTGCTGAATTGCGGTTATGAAAACCGACTCTCTCAATCACAAGTGAAATTAACAAGTGAGGGTATAAGGATTGAGAGAATGAGATTGCTCAGAAGAAATTTCGGCTTGATCTTTTTCGTAGCTTCAAAAAAAGATTGTTTTCTGTCCAAAATCAACTTCATATTTATAGCATCGTTGTAGTTCGGTCGACATATCTTCTGTACCGGTCGACATAAGAGCTAGCCGTTAGACACATCGAACTAGCCGTTTGTTGGGTGTAATGCGTGTGTCGTTATTAAACCGCAAG